>PVJI01007195.1:0-80008 GCA_004026765.1 Micronycteris hirsuta | reverse complement strand
CTCTGGTTATGTTTTTCTTGCTTTTTTCTTTTGTTGATTATGTTCCAGTTAAAGGTCAGATCATAAGCCTCACTGCCTGGCTTACTTCACTTAGCATAATGCTCTCCAGTTCCATCCATGCTGTCCCAAAGGGTATAAGTTCCTTCTTTCTCTCTGTTTCGTTGAATTCCATTGTGTAAATGTACCATAGTTTCTTGATCCACTCATTTGCCAATGGGCACTTAGGTTGCTTCCAGCACTTAGCTATTGTAAATTGTGCTGCTATGAACATTGGAGTACATATGTTCTTTTGGGTTGGTGTTTCAGGGCTCTTAGGGTATAATCCCAGCAGTGGAATTGCTGGGTCAAAGGCAGTTCCATTTTTAGTTTTTTGAGGAAATTCCATACTATCTTCCACAATGGCTTCACCAGTCTGCATTCCTACCAACAGTGCAGTAGGGTTCCCTTTTCTCCACATCCTCTCCAACACTTGTTTGTTGATTTGTTTATGATGACCATTCTGACTGGTGTGAAGTGGTATCTCATTGTGGTCTTAATTTGCATCTCTCTGATGGCTAGTGATGCTGAGCATCTTTTCATATGTCTCTGTATGTCTTCCTTGGAGAAGCATCTGTTCAAGTCTTTTGCCCATTATTTAATTGGGTTTTCTGTCTTTCTGGAGTGGAGTAGTGAAGCAGACACCGGCCTGCAATGTCTACAGTGTTATGGTTGAGACATGAGACACGAGATACGAGATACGAGATACGAGATACGAGATACGAGATATGAGATATGAGATACAAGACATGAGACATAAGACAAATTCACACGGTTTACCAAGTTGTGTGGAGGAAAAGGGAAGGCATGGCCACTCTCTGAGAGAGAGCCAGCCCACAATACCCACCTGAATAGGCTTTTATAGTTTTTCTGGGCACATTACATTAAGGGTGGTTTTCATTTACTATGCACAGGTCCTCATTGACTATGCATAGAATCACTGTAGCTGATTACCTTTTACAGATAACAAAGGAGAGGATGTTGCTAATTACATCAAGGAAGGAGGATATTTGCAAATGTAAAGGGGAAAGTGGTTGAGCTGGTTACACTCATCCTTGGGAGGTTTTAGCGTGGATTTTTAGGAAGTTGTGGTAAGCCCTTGCTATCACAATTCAGGGTGAGGGATTTTAGCAAAAAGCAAGTACATTGCAGGCCTGATTCCTTACAGGAGAACCTGTTTGTGGGTGTGGGTCCTGTGTCACTCTCCACTGGTCCCTCCAAGTGGGAGCTGGGCCCACGCTACACAGAGCGGTCTCCCATAAAGTCGTATGAATTCTTTATATATTTTAGAGATCAAACTCTTGTCTGTACCTCCTTTTCCTTTCTTTCCCATGTTATTTCCCTCTCCCCTCCCCTCTGGTTACTGTCAGTTTGCTGTTGATTTCAATGTCTCTGGCTATATTTTGCTTGCCAGTTTGTTTTGTTAATTAGGTTCCACTTATAGGAGAGATCATATGGTATTTATTTGTCTTTCACCACTTGGCTTACTTCACTTAGCATAGTACCTTCCAGTTCCATCCATACTGTCATGAAAAGTAGGAGCTCCTTTCTTTCTGCTGTGTAGTATCCCATTGTGTAGTTCCATATTGTTCTTCATAGTAATTTGTTACAATCCTTTGTATTTTTGTGGTATTAGTTGTAATCTCTCCTCTTTCTTTTGTGATTGTGTTTATTTGGGCCCTTTCTCATTTTTTCTTGATGAGTCTGCTTAAAGGTTTGTCAATTTTGTCTAATTTTTCAAAGAACCAACCTCTGGTTTTATTGATCCTTAGATTTGTGCTTTAGTCTCTGTGTTGTTTAATTCTGCTCTGATCTTGGTTATTTCCTTCCTTCTTCTTGCTCTGGGCTGTTTTTGTTGTTGTTCCTCCAGTTCTTGTAGGTGCCCATTTTTTAATTGGGTTGTTTGTCTTCCTGGTGTTGAGTTGTGTGAGTTCTTTATATATTTTGGAGGTTAAACCCTTTTTTCATATATCATTGGCAAATATGTTCTCCCGTATAGTCCATTCCTTTTTCATTTTGATGATGGTTTTTCTAGCTGTGCAGAAGCTTTTTATTTTGCTGTAGTCCATTGCCCTAGGAGATATATCTGCAAAAATATTGGCTACTTGGGATATCTGAAATTTTACTGCCTATGTTTCCTTCAGGACATTTATGTTATCATAACGTATATTTAAGTCTTTTATCCATTTTGAGTTTATTCTTCTATGATGTATGTTGGTGGTCTAGTTTTATTTTTTTGCTTGTACTAGTCCAGTTCTCTCAATGCTGTTTATTGAAGAGACTATTTTTACTCCATCGTATGCTTGTGCCCCCTTTATCAAATATTAATAGACAGAAAAATATGGAATGTTTTGCAAATTTGCATGTCATCCTTGCTCAGGGGCCAGGCTAATCTCTATATCATTCCAGTTTTAGTATATGTGCTGCCAAAATGAACACAAGAATATATTTTGATACACATACTGTTGCTAAGGAAGTTACAATATAATGGTAGATTATTACAAGTATTAATTGCTCCTAGATTTTAAATAAAATACTGCCTTTAATATATCCTGTATTTCTGTAAGTTGCTACCAACTGCTTAAAGTACTCTAAAAGGTGCTCCCCAGTTTTAATATGTAGGAATTTAATGCGTACAGCTATTTCTGAGTATATAATTATTAAATTAGAGTCCCCCTTTTTTTCCTTTAGATAGGTGCCCTGTTTTGGTTAGAGGCACCTGACCTAAAAGGATAGCATGCCCTAAGGCATCATCTTCTCTATGAATCCTTTTCAGTCCTCTTAGTAGTGCTCCTTTAAACACTCTCTGTCTGCTTCCTTAATAGCCTTATCTTTTTTAACAGGTAGTTTTATGAATGTTTGCCTTTCTTTTCTGTTAGACAGTGATTTTCTTGCCAGGATTTTTCCATTTAACTTTAATCCATCACTGTTAAGTAGTGCTTTAATGATGAATGGGCCTTACCCTTACACTTCAAGTAAGGTCAAGCATACTTAGTTAACATCTGTGTTCATAGCTGGTGTGAACAGGGCATTAGTGGAAACAAGGCACTTGAAATAATAATAACTGCTGCTAGTTTTTACTATGTACTTTAAATGTGCTACACAAATTTAATAAATTATCTTACTAAATTTTCACAACAAAATTAATAAAATGAGTACAGTTTACCTTAATCCCACCTTGTGACAAATTAATGCTGCTATTGTATCTGTTTTTGTTTCATTTTCCCAATATCTTTCTACTCATCCATTTATTTCCAACCTTTTTTTTTTTTTTTTTTAATTGAGGTATAGCCCTGGCTGGTGTGGCTCAGTGGATTGAGCACTGGCCTGTGAATCAAAGGGTTGCTGGTTCTATTCCCAGTCTAGGGCACATGCCTGGGTTGCAGACCAGGTCCCAAGTAGGGAGCACATGAAAGGCAACCACACATCGATGTTTCCCTTTCTTTTACCCTTCTATTTATTAAAAATAAATAAATAAAATCTTTTTAAAAATTAAGGTATAATTTATATACAGTAAAATACACAAATCTTAAGCGGACAGATTGGTGACTTTTTACACATATATATATATCTGAGTATCCACCCAGATCAAGAGATAAAAATTTCCCTTATTCCCCATTCCAGTCAGTAGGCAACCATCTCAACACTATTCTGATTTCTGTCAGCATAGATTTTTTTGCTTGTTTTTGAACTAAATGTTAAATGGACCCATACAGTTTATATGTGCCCTTTTGTGTCTGTCTGCTTTTGCTCCAACTTAATAATTTTGGGAATTTATCGAAATTGTGTGTCTCTAAGTAATTTAGTTTCTTTTATTGTTGAGTTTGTGTAAGCATATTTTGTTTATCATTCTCATGGTACTGGGCATTAGGTTGTTTGAATTGTAGGTTTCTTTGTATATAGTTGGCGTGAACATTTCTGTACAAGTCTTTTTGTGGACATTCGTATGGTACTCTTACCTTGGATGCGGTGGTACCCCGTTTATCTGCAGTTTTGCTTTCCACAGTTTCAGTCCCATGATCAAGTGTGGTCTGAAAATATTAAATTGAGAATTCCAGATTAATTCGTGTTTTCAATTGCATGCTGAAACCTCTTTCTGTCCCGTTCCACCCTGTCCCGGGAAGTGAATAATCCCTTTGTCCAGTGTATCCACACTGTACATGTAGTACAATAAGGTATTTTGAGAGAGAAAGACTAAATCACATCACATAACTTTTATTATAGTATATTATTTTAATTTTTTATTTTATTATTAGCTGTTGTTCATCTTTTACTGTGCCCAATTTAAAATTAAACTTTATCACAGAAATTAGGTGTAGGAAAAAAACATAGTATGTATATGGTTTGGCTCCCACAGTTTCAGGCATCCACTGGGGGTCTTAGAATGTATCCCTGCAGATAAGGGAGATACTGTATATAACTGGAAGAGGGAATGCTGGTCATAGGATAAACTGATTAGAAACTATGAGTTGTTTTCCAAAGTAGGTGTCTTATTTTACATTCAGCCAGCAATGTTTAATTCTTCCAGGTGCTCCAGATCTTCACTGACTCTTAATGTTATCGTTATGTTTATCATTGTTTTCATTTACTTTCCCTGATAAATAATGATGTGAGCCATCTTATACATTCAGATAATCATATTTAGATATCTTCTTGTTTTAAAATGCCTACTTAGTTTTCTTACTCACTTTTTAATTTGGTTATTCACCTTTTGATGAGTGATTTTTAGAAATGTGTAAATAAATCCTTTGTCAGATATATTTTTTCCTCCCAGTCTATGGCTTGCTGTTTTGTTTTTTAATGGTGTCTTTTGGTACAAATTTTTAATTTTGATGAGATCCAATTTGTCAGTATTTTAAATGTTTAATGCCTTTTATATTCTGTTAGATTCTTTACCTGCTCCAATGTGTTGAGTATTTTTTCCCACGGGCTTTGTAGTTTTAGCTGTTCTGTTCAGGTCTATGATTTACCTTTTACTAAGTATTACATTTTGTTCATTATCATTGTGTTAATTATACATATATTATTATGGATTTATAGTATGTCTTGAAAAGACAGTTCAACTTCTTTTCTGATTTTTTTCTTACTGCATTGCATGGGCTAGGACCTCTATATTAATCTTAAATGTAAGTGGAGAGAGGGGACATTTATCAAGTCATTTATTTCATCTATTAAAATAATTCTACTTCTCCAGAATGTATTCTTTTTATTTATTTATAGATTCAATTTGGGAGTAGTTAGGATTTTTATGTCTGTATTTATGAGAGCTATTAATCTGTGATTTTCTTTGCTTGCAATACCTCTGTCAGTTTTGAAATCAGGTTTTGTTGGCCTCATCAAACAAAATAGGAAATGTTCTCAGCTTCCAGTCTATGATAAAGTTTGTGTGTGATAATTTCTTCCTTAATGCTTGTTAGTATTCACTAGTAAAATCATCTGGGCCTGAAGTTTTTATCATATGAAAGCATTTGAAATAATGGGCTCCATTAGGGCATACTTGTATCATTTTTATAAAATTGTGTTTTTTAGGAGTTTATCAATTCCCTGTATGTTGTCAGATCACATAAAACTGTAATAACCTTTTCAAAGCCTACTTTTTCATTGGTGGTTTTCTTTAATATTAATTTTTTAAAGAAATTTAATTGATTTCTGCTCGTTTCCTTAATTGTTACTTTTACTTTCTTTGAGTTTAGTTTTCTCTTTCTAGATACCCAAAATAAGAAATGAAAACATTAATTTGAAGCCTTTCTTATTTTAAGCGTTTCTTCTTTCTGATAGATGCATTTTTAGCTATAAAATCCATTGCTTTATCCCTACCACACAGAATTTGATATGTTGTATTTTCATTGTCCTTCTAGTTCTTATTAATATTTCCTTTGTGGGTGCCTCCCTTCTTTTAAGAATTAAAAGAATTTGTATTTCATGTTCTCAAAGTATTTCTTTTTTTTTTTTTAAGATTTTTTTTTTTTTTATTTATTTTTAGAGAGAGAGGAAGGGAGAGAGACAGAGAGGGAGAGAAACAGCAATGTATGGTTGCCTCTCACATGGCCCTCACGGGGACCTGGCCTACAACCTAGGCATGTGCCCTGACTGGGAATCGAACCGGGACCCTGTGGTTCCCAGCCCACGCTCAATCCACTGAGCTACACCATCCAGGGCTCAAAGTATTTCTAATCATCTATTTAGGTTTATGCTTCTAAGTATGAGAGAAAGAGAGAAATTCATTCCCCACCACTATTTTCCTGAATTGTTCATCCTCCTTAATCTGATGTGTTTGCTTTTAGGTTAGAGTCCTTTCTCAAGTACGTGGGTGATATATTCTTTGAATCTTTGCACATTCAGAAATATGTTTCTGGGACTCTGTTAGTGAATGATATCTTGGCTAAATATAGGACTCTTAGGTTGCTTTTTTTTTTTCCCCTGCAGACATTATTCCAGTGATTTTGTGTTCCAATGTTACATATGAGAAAGCTGATGTCAGTACTGATTCTTTCTCCCTGTAGATAAATTATGTTTTAGATCTGGAAGCCTAAAAGAGTTTCTCTCCTTCTTATTTTTGGAAAATGGGTACTTTAATAGTATTTGCCTAGATGTGTACAGTGTCTCATCAGTCTAGCTTGGAACTCAGCAAGCCTATTCAAATTACAGTCTCATTCTTTCCAGTTAATTTTTCTTCTGTTGTTTGCTTAATTATTACCTCTCCTCTCACTGCTTATATTTCTGTATTTGAACTCACTTCCTTCCTTCCTTCCTTCCTTCCTTCTTTCCCCTCTTCCTCGTCCCCTTTCTTTCTTTTTGCATAGTGGAGCTCCTGGATCTATCTTCTAATTTTCTTCCTTCATAGTTTCCACCTCTTTACATTTTTACTCTGTGTTTTAAGCTACTTAATTGCAGTTAATTTCAATCTTAGTAGTGACCAGTAGATTCTCCAATTAGTGTGGTCAGTTATTAGCTTTGGAAATCATGTATTTTATCTTCATGAAGTCTTTTTTTTTAGTATATTTATTGATTATGCTATTATAGTTGTCTCAGTTTTTTCCCCTTTGCGCCCCACTTCCCTCCAGCAATTCCCCTCCTTAGTTCATGTCCATGGGTCGTGCATATAAGTTCTTTGGCTTCTCCATTTCCTATACTATTCTTAACATCTCCCTATCTGTTTTGTACCTACCAATTATGCTTCTTTTTTATGCATTTAAGTATTTTTTATTGATTTTCCCCCTTTGTCCCAATTTCCCCCCCTTTATCCCTCCTCTACCCTGCCTCCCCCCCAACCCTCCAGCATCTCCCTCCACCCTTAGTTCAAGTCCATGGGTTGTACATATAAGTTCTTAGAGTCCTCTGTTTCCTATACCATATTTTATCTCTCCCCATCTATTTTATGCCTACTAATTATGCTTCTTCTTCCCTGTATCTTTTCCCCCCATTCCTGTCTTTCCCCTCCCCACTGAAATGCCTCCATGTGATGTCCATTTCTCTGATTCTGTTCCTGTTCTAGTTGTTTGCTTAGTTTTTGTTTTCATTGTCTTTCTTTTCTTTTAAGTTCATTTGTTGATATTGGTGAGTTTGTTGTCATTTTACTGTTCATATTTTTTATCTTCTTTTTCTTAGATAAGACCCTTTAATGTTTCATATGATAATGGCTTGGTGATGATGAACTCCTTTAACTGACCTTATCTGGGAAGCACTTTATCTGTCCTTCTATTCTAAATGAAAGGTTTTCTGGATCCCTGTACCTTTGCCTCCATTATCCCCCTCTCCGCTCTCTGCTGATAACCTGCCATGTGATATCCATTTCTATGATTCTTTTCCTGTTCTGGTGGTTTACTTAGTTTGTTTTTGTTTTTAGGATCAGTTGTTGATAGTTGTGAGTTTGTTATTATTTTAATGTTCATGGCTTTGATATTCCTCTTTTTCTTAAATAAGTCCCTTTAACATTTCATATAATAACGGCTTGGTAATGATGAACTCTTAGCTTTACCTTGTATAGGAAGCACTTTATCTGCCCTTCAATTCTAAATTACAGCTTCGCTGGATAGAGTAATCTTGGTTATAGGTCCTTGCTGTTCATCTCTTTTCAATACTTCTTGCCAGCCCCTTCTTGCTTGCAAAGTTTCTTTTGAGAAATCTGCTGAAAGTCTTAAGGGAACTCCTTTGTAGGTATCTCTCTGCTTTTCTCTTGCTGGTTTTAAGATGCTTGCTTTATCTTTAACCTTAGGCATTTTAATTATGATGTGTCTTCGTGTGTTCCTCTTTGGGTCCAACTTATTTTGGACTGTGTGCTTCTTGGACTTGTATTTCTATTTCCTTTGCCAAATTAGGGAGGTTTTCTTTCATTATTTTTTCAAACAAGTTTTCAGTTTCTTGCTCTTCCTCTTCTCCTTCTGGCATCCTTATGATTCAGATGTTGGCATATTTGGAGATGGCCCTGAGCCTTCTTATTCTCTCTTCTTTTTTTTGAATTCTTGTTTCTTCATTCTGTTCTGGTTGACTATTTCTTCCTTATGTTCCAATTCAGTGATTTGAAACCCAGCTCCCTTCCCTTCACTATTGGTTACTTGTGGATTTTTCTTTATTTCACTTAGTGTAGCCTTCATTTCTTCCCTTATGCGTATGCCGTACTCGAGTTCTCTGAGAGCATCTTCATCACCAGTGTTTTGAACTCTGCATCTGATAGGTTGGCTATCTCCGTTTTACTTATAGTTCTTTTTCTATAGTTTTGGTCTGTTAATTCATTGGGCCATATTTCTTTGTGTCCCCAATTTGGCAGCCTTCCTGAGTTTGTTTCAATGTATTAGGTAGCGCTGCTTTGACTCCCTGTCTTGGTACACCTGCTATGTGTAAGAGGTAGAGCCTTAGGTATTCACCAGCGTAAGGCAGCCCACTTTGCCACTTTGTGGCACTGTATGTGGAGGAGGGGTCATAGTGGGAACAATGCCACTTGCTCGGTTCTCGCCTCATTTCCAGTTACTTCCCCCACTTCCTGTATGTAACTGGCACCCTTCTAGTTGCTTTCCTGGTGCTGAATCTCAGAGTGGGTGGGTTTGCATACATTTTAGGCCCTTGTGGATCCTTTAAATGGACTCTCTTGAGAGACCAGTAGTTTCTTCTGCCACCCCAACCCCCAGTGGTTTTTACAGCCAGAAATTATGAGGCTTTATTTCCCATCACTGGAACCCTGGGCTGTGCAGTCTGGCCTGGGGCTGGGATCGCTTGCTCCCCAGGTGTCCCTCCTGGTTTTTATCTGCCACATGTGAATGTAGGACTGCCTTTTCCACTGGCCACCACTGCTGCTGCCTCGCCACCACCACACCACGTCCTCTCCACCCTGACTCCCCATCTCTGTTCCTCCTACCTGTCTGGATGAATATTTCTTATTTAAATCCTTGGTTGTCAGACTTACATGCAGTTTGATTTTCTGGCAGTTCTGGATGTTTTTTTGTTTTGAAGTTAGTTGTGATCCTTCTGGTTGTAAAAGGAGATGAATCGTGACTGCCTACACCTCCATCTTGGCCGGAAGTCTATCTTTGTGAAGTCTTGTTTTATATTATACTTTAATTTCCTGAAGGGTTTTAATTATTTTTCTAAGTTCAAGTTGTTGCTTTTCTCCTCTACAGCTGAATTTCACTACCTGACAGACATCCTTATTTACAGCTTCTAGATTCCCTAGATGTGTGTTTGTTTCTCAATATTAGTTTCTTAAAACTCAGGTCTTGTGTTAGAGAGAAGTTTGTGTTTTGTGGTTCAGCGGTATAGATGTAGGTAGGTCACTAGTCTACTGCAGGGGAACTGGGCCCACAGACTCTTGACTTCCCAAACTGAGTACTTGACCCACCCTCTCTGGAACTTCTTGGGTACCCGTGAGGCCCAGCACAGACTCGGTGGACTGATACTAACTCACTCCCTCACCCTGTTCTATTTCCACCATCAGCAGGAGCTCACAGTACATGTGGGCTGAGCTTTCTGTGTAAATAACCTACAGTCCACATAAGGGGATTAATCCTTACTCTATTAAATAGCTTTGCTAAAAGTGGTCTTTATTACTAAACATAAATAAAATAAGTGTTTTTGTAGGAAAATTGGTAAGTACTTTTAAAATATGCTGAAGTATTTTAAATTTACATTATTATCTCTTCCTTCACCCTCAAATTGACAACTTAATTTCTTTATTATGTGTTTTTAGGTTAGCATGACCTTATTGAAAGATTTAGACCAAAGACTGTTTGAAAATTACATTGAATTGAAAGCAGATCCCATCGTTGGCTCCTTAGAACCTGGAATTTATGCAGGCTATTTTGATTGGAAAGACTGCCTGCCTCCAACAGGTAATGGTTTCAAGTTATTGAAGTTCTCTAAAAGTATTCTAATACATCTAGAGTAATAAATATGGATATGCTTTTTATCAATTAAAATATGCTTAAAATGCTTTTATTTTTATTCACTTTTCTTATATTCACTGAGGGATTAGTTTGATTGTAACTTTTTATTAGCTAAAAGCCATTTCTTGATAGTTTGGAATTTGGTATTTTTTTAATTATTAATACTTAACGGCATAGTTATTTTTAAATTCCAGAGAATAATTTATTATACCTTATAATATTTTATAATTTTTTGTAACGCATACTTGCTTCCTGTAATATTCCTTTATTGCACAGATATAATAGACTTCAACAGTTTGGTTTTTTTATTCCTCACCCAAAGATATGTTTTTATTGATTTTAGGGGCAGAGGAAGGGGGAGAGCGGTGGGGGGAGACAAAGAGAGAGAGAGAGAGAGAGAGAAATAAATATTGATCAGTTGCCTCCCATACATACTCTGACCAGGGATTGAACCTGCAACCTTTTGGTGTATGGGAGAATGCTCCAAACAACTGATCCACAAGGCCAGGGCCAGAATTTGACAGTTTTATACAATGACTTTGCGATCATTATCAAAAAATTTAGTTAAGAAATCTGGGCACTTCTACATAAGACCTAATTATTGATGCTGAGAAGGTGAAGGATGAAAGGAAAAATATATAGGAATAAGATTATTATAGTAATTTAGCAAAGAAAATTGACCTGCAGGAAAATGACTGACACCGTTTCAGTATTAACTGTTGCTTCCTGAATCAAATAAACTCTTTTATTAATCAAATAGTTATTTCTTTGTATGAAATAGTTTGCAATACATAAAACTGAGCTGCCTATTGACATTTATATGTAGAAGTAATCTTAGATAGAAATGATCATGTTTATATTAAACATAGGTATTTTGGAGATGCTATGTAGATGTACCAGTGAATGGTTAACAGATTTGAGTTAATCTTCATTCTTTTAACTCACCACTGTAATCACCTTTTGTTTTTATTGTGTAATGATTTTATTAGATGGCAGTAAAATTGTTTACTCTTTAACACCTTTAGTTTTTATCATATAGTGTTTACATTAGATAGCAACAATATAGTGATATCAAAAGTCTAAAGTAAAAACCGGAATCATTAAATTAAAAATATTTTATGTGACCACAGCTATTTAATTATCTGAATCACGGTCATTATTGTCATATGAGGACTTTTACCTACAGCTGGCCATAATTGATCTCTTTTCTGAACTCCATTACCTTTCTATATATATATGTGTCTATATATCTACTGTTTCCAAACTGGATTATAGTTTATATTCCAAATACATCCTTTTAAATTTTAAATTAGATCCTGTCAGTTTTGTATTTAAAATCCTTACAGTATATTCCCACTATATTGTACTTACAGTAAAATCTACAGAGCATAGTGCTGGCCCCCACTTGTGCCCTGGCAAATCTTCACCACCCATCATTCTTCGGCCGTGCTGCACCACGGTGGGCCTTTTTGTTGCCCAGACTTTCCAAATCCTTCTACCTCAGGGCCTCTCAAGACTGTCACTCCTTTGCTTAGACAATAATTCTCCCTTATCTTCATAGGGCTGACTACATTTTGTCATTCAGACCCCAGCTTCAATATCACTATCCCAGCCATCCAACCTGAAGAAATGGCATGACCAATGCAGAACAGTCGTGGTATTTTAGATTTAATCTGTGAAAATTACTTATATTTTGTTTATAAAATAATTATTTCAATGGAGAATGTATACATGTGGTTCTAGCACTGATCTTTATTCTGAATGAGATTGTTAAAGCTAAATCCATAAGGTCATAGTCTGTGGGTTAATTATCACAAGATTGTTGATAAATTTGGCCTTCTCTAATAAGCACGGTTTATGACTTTAAGTAAACAAATAATGACTTTCAACAACAAATTATCATTCTCTCTCATTCTCAAGATCATCAGTCAACAGCCTGTGGAACTTTTGATCTACAGTCTCTATTTAAAACTCTTGGGCCCAGATGACTTGGAATTTCAGTATTTTTGGATTTTAGAAAGATAATATAGTACCTGTACCATATATATTATGCTACATGCACAACAGGGGTTACTTCAGAGAAGCATGAAGTGATAATAATATTCTGTTCAGTTCAGGTGAGAAATGCCACTGCAAGAGTTCACACATTTGCAAATTCACAGTTGTTGGACCCTCTTCCTGAGGCTGTCTTTCCTTGGCATCATTGATCTCACTAGTTGGTGGCCCTCGTTTCTTTCACGGGTTGGCTTCTTTTCCTGTTTCTACTGCCTCTCTCTATTATTGATCTTTCCTCAAACTTTCTCTGAGTCATCCACTCGTGTAAGACTGAGTGGTGCCTCTAGCATCTGTGCCTACAGCCTAATCTCTTTATGCTGAGCTTCAAATCTTTCTATCTACCTTCCTGGTAGACACTTCCACTGGAACATTCCTGAGGCCTCTTCAACTTAGCAAGTTCAAAAGCAAACTTGTCATCTTCTCTTTCTCATCAGCTCCAAATCGGCTCCAAATCTTTTTGCTTCTGTACCCAACTCAATGAGAAGGGATGGAGACGTCAGCCAAGATTCTCTGTACCCCTCCTGTTTTATCAGACAGCTAGTTTCAAGTACCACCCTCTTATCTCCATCCTCCTGTTCTGTCCCTCATTATTTAATTGTTTCTTATCAGAAGAGTGTCTTCTCATAGTCTCAGCATGTTTCAAGTCCATGTCTGTCTTTTTGAAAAGCTCATCTTTCTAGAATATAAATTGGATTTGTCACTCCCCTGCTTAAAACTTTTCAGGATGACCCATTCCCCATTAGGTAAAACCTAAACTTGTTAGGCATTGCCACTGCTTATACTTGCTCATGACTATCCTTTATTTCTCTCACACTCCTACTATCAACTTCTCACTCCTGACTCCTCTGGGCAGCAGGCAGTCAGAACCACTATAGTGCTGAAAGCCCATGCTTGCTCCATTCTGATCTTTCCTGATAGTCACTGCTCCTTTGGGAAGCTTTCCCTGCTCGCCTTCCCCCATGCCTCCAGGATGGATCGGTGTCCCTTTCCAATCCATCCTGGAGGATTTAGTGTTCCTGCAGTGGTTTTCTGTTCTTAGTACACCCTTGCACGTAGGCACTGTCATCATTGTCTTGCTATTACCGCTCTTCTGCTCTATTCGATCTCACTAGTACAGGGGCCGTCTTTTTCATGTCCACATTCCCAGTGTTTAGCACAGTTGCAACATGCAAAAGATGCTGTGTGTATGTAGGGTGAAGGGATATGGATAGTTTATTAGTATACATGTATGTTACACACCATTGAGGCAACTCCTAGGCCTGGCAATCCGTGAATGAGTGATGTTCATAACGTTCTGTCCTCAACAGCCCAGCCCAGCTACTGTAGTCTTGGTCCTATTGCTTCTTTTATGGGGTCATCTCATCTCATATTTGGTCTTCTTTTCTGCTTTTTGTTTTCACTAGCATTATTATCTTTTCCAAAGAACCCTGCCTTCTCATGTTGTGCCCAAAGTAGGATAGCCTGAGTTTTGTCATTTTTGTCTCTAGTGATGTTTCAGGCTTCATTTGCTCTAGGACTCACTTGTTCATCTTTCTGGCGGTCCAGCATATCCACAGAGCTTTCCTCAAGTACCAAGTTTCATATAAATCAACTCTTTTTCTATCACCCTTCATCACTGCCCAATTTTCACTTCTGTACATAGTGATTGGGAATAAGAGGGTGTGAGTGATCTTAGCCTTGGTCTCTAATGACACCTCTTTGTTCCTAATTATTTTTCATAATTCTTCTGTTGCTATCCTTCCACATCTCAGCTTTCTCTGGATTGTTTTTATTTTATGAGTGTACAGTCTTACTAAATGTTCAGGCCACTCCTCAGTTTATTATCTGCCAGGTGTTTGCGATATAGTTTTGTAGTTATTTTTCTCAAATTTTTTCCAGTAGGAAAGTAAATCATATGGTGTTCTAATTTTCATTATTATTCTTGTTCACTTTTTGATAAATAGTACACAGTGAGTATTCATATTTGTTGAATTAAAGTGACAATATTAACACTCATTTTCTTATGTCCT
Organism: Micronycteris hirsuta; assembly: GCA_004026765.1. Lineage (NCBI taxonomy): Eukaryota > Metazoa > Chordata > Mammalia > Chiroptera > Phyllostomidae > Micronycteris > Micronycteris hirsuta. Next base: position 65,532 of record PVJI01007195.1, on the reverse strand, counting down.
ATGAATTCTCATATGGTAGCTTTGTGTACTCTCTAAATTTTGAGCAATTGCTTTTGAATTAAAATATAAATATGTCTACCAAAAACATAACCTGTTCTGTATGTCATTGCCATGCAAAAAGTAACATGCTATTCAGGGATAGTTTAATTTTGATAAAATTAATATTTTCTTCAATTATTAGTATATATTGAACATAACTCTTAGCACTGACATTCTTAAATTTTTTGGTATGTACATTCAAGGTCATCAAATTATTTGTGATATTTCTGTGAGAATAGTCTAAGTTGTGACACAGGTACTGCTTGTTTCCTGTATGTTTAGTGATTACTGCACCAAAGAAGACTTGGCCCTAAGCGTCTGTCCCCAGAGATAGTTTTTCATGTATGTCTTCATTTAAAGTCTGAGCATTACTGAGAAACAGTGGACTTGTGAGTGATACAGAGGAGGGTTCTCTTTTTTCCTTCCACCCTCTCTGCCTTGCCACACAACAGTCAGGAGTCTTTAGCACCTTCTGAATACCTGCCACATCAATGACAGCATTCCTGAAGGAGGAGGATGCAGGCTTTCTTTTTTTCAGCTCACATATTTAAGGGATGTCCTTGGAAAACAGCAGTGAATGAGGTTTTCTCCTTTCTTAAGAGGCACCATGAGTCACAGTACTTCAGAGGCTGTTGCTACACAATGGTGGATCCTAAGACAAGGCCTCAGTGAGGATATCTTTGTATTTTCTCAGCCATGAAATTTAACTAGACAATACCATTGGTGTGAGTAACAGTGGTTTGTGACCTCCGGATATTTTATAAGCAAAATGAAGATTCTGCTAGCTGTATGACATTAAGCAGTATGTCTTTTTTATATAACTCTTTTTTTTTTTTTAAGATAAACATCATTTCATGAACAGAAGGGACATGAGATTGCGATGTCAACAGTTCATTTACTGTTTCTCAGTTTCCAAAAACAGATATTGTCAGTGTTCATTTCACTTTTATAAACTGTATTTAGTTCTGTTTTTTGTGTACTTCTGACTTTGTGATCACTAACTGAACCTCAGTCTTCCATAGTCATATAGTGGTTTTTATTTTGTTTAAAGCTGACTTACGACCTCATGTAAAATGAACAGCCAAAATAGTTTGACTATTAATCCTCCAAAATAATTATGATTAACAATTTAGTATTACTTTTAGAGTTTTTATCTCCAAAAATTGAATTTTGTAAATCAAAAGATAACTAATTACTTATTCTTAAGTTAGCAGTAAATAATGGTTTCTGATACCAAATGTAGTAATTAAAAAGTCCAGTTGATTAATTTCATGATTCAAGAAGAGATACCATTAAAGCCATTGCCATGCTTTTTTAACCTGACAGTTGGATATTTAAATTGTTGTTACCTCTTTATGTGTATGTATGTCAGGAAAGGTTATTCTGGTTAGTTCTGAGTCACCTGATTATTTGTTCTATTATCCACAGTTATTAAGAACTCTTGAGTATTTGCATTTGGTAAGTTTTAACTTGATTTAAAAATATATTAGTCTCGCCCTGGCTACTGTAGCTCAGTGGATTGAACGCGGGCTGCAAACCAAAGGGTCACCGGTTTCCAAGTCAGGGCACATGCCTGGGTTGTGGGCCAGATCCCCAGTGAGGGCCATGTGAGAGGCAACCAAACATTGATGTTTCTCCTCTCCTTCTCTTTCTCCCTCCCTTCCCTTCTATCTGGAAATAAATGAATGGAGTCTTAAAAAAATAAAATAAAATAGTATCACTTCTTTTAAAAAAAAGAATATATTTCTCCTTCTACAAATACGCATGGATGTTCTAGTCTTTGAAACATATTTAATAAATATTTGAATAAATAAAAAATAATTCTTCAATTTTTTACTTAAATATTGCTTTTAGCTATTTTTTCTAAGAGGTGTATTCCTTAAATATATTTAATAAATGAATTTTAACTTAACCATTTTTATGTAGGTAAAGTACTTTAGTGATTTTTAATTCAAAATGCTTTTATATTATTTGTAGTCATCGAAATTATAAGGGAGGTAAGAAATATAATTCATGACAAATACCTGAGTATGGTGGCGTTCTAAAAATATAGATACATAAAGTGTTGATTGCTTATGTATGATATACATAATCCAGAAAAAAATAATTTCCCATAATCAGTAATATGTCACATCTCAGCCCCCATAGTGCTCCGTTTCATCAATGAGCAAGAGTTATTAGATGTACGTTTTCACTGCAGCATGATGTGCAGCATGTTCAAACAAGGTGAAGGAAGAGAAAATGTAAATCTAATAATGGGGAGAAAGTCTATGCACAGCTCTTAAGTCTGTGCTCATTCTATCCAAGAGAACATTTATTTTACATTATATTCCTACCTCTCAGAATCTTTTAGACATTTTCACTGTCGGAACTCTTTATTTATTTATTTATTTATTTTTTATTGTTGTTCAAGTACAGAGGTCTCCAATTTCCCCCCACCACTCACTACTACCCCAGCCATCCTCACCTTCTACCCTCGATCCTAACCCAGTTTGGCTTTGTCCATGTGTCTTTTATACATGTTCCTGAAAACCCCTCCTCCTTTTCCCCCCTTTACCCCATCCCACCTCCCCTCTGGTTACTCTCGGTTTGTTCTTAAGTTCACTGTCTCTGGTTATATTTTGCTTGCTTGTTTGTATTGCTGATTAGGTTCCACTTATAGATAAGATCATAGGGTATTTGTCTTTCACCACCTGGCTTATGTTTCACTTAGTTTAATGCTCTCCAGATCCACCCATGCTGTGTCAAAGGGTAGGAGCTCCTACTTTGTTTCTGCTGCATAGTATTCCATTGTGTAAATGTACCATAGTTTTTTTATCCACTCATTTGCTTATGGGCACTTAGGTTGCTTCCAGCACTTGGCTATTTATTGTAAACTGTGCTGCTATGAACATTGGGGTACATAGGTTCTTTTGAATTGGTGTTTCAGGGTACTTAGGGTATAATCTCAGCAGTGGAATTGTTGGGTTGAAAGGCAGTTTCATTTTTAGTTTTCTATTATGGAATCTGAGGGAAAATCTCAGATATTCCACACAGCAATATTTTCACCAGTATGTCCCCTAGAGTAAGGGACATAAAGTAAAGAATAAACAAATGGGATCTCATCAAAATAAAAAGCTTCTGCATGGCTAAAGAAAACAGCATTAAAGTGAAAAGAGAACCAACCATATGGGAAAACATATTTGCCAGTGAAACCTCGAACAAGGGTTTAATCTCCAAAATATATGAAGAACTCACACAACTGCACTCCAAGAAGACAAACAGCCCAATTTAAAAAATGGGCAGAAAACTTGAACAGATGCTTCTCTAAGGAGGACATCACTGTCTGAACACTTAAGAAACAATTCATAATATATAATGTCATGCACCTTGTAACTTAAGTAACTAAAAGCTCAGTCCAGTTTAGCATTTCTAGAAAATGGAGGTTAGAAAAGAGGAGAAAGGAAAACAGTATTTTTATTTGATTTTTCAGAAAGTGGAAGACTATATACCTCAAATCTTGATGTTGCTCTTAGAGCAAAGAGATCATTAAAATGTTTGTGGGCATTTTAAAGTAATAAATTGCATGTGTTATATGTATGTATGCAGTTATACACACACATTACTTATATACATGTATGTTTCTATATACACAAACATTACTAAGTACATACATGGTAATGTAGTTACCATTTATTGAATATACACTATGTGCCAGGAAGAGGACTTTACATAAATCAAATTATTTAATCTTCAGCACCTCAAGAAGTGATATTTTTATCCTCATTTTAAAGATGAAGCCATTGAGCACAGAAGAGAGTAGTAAATAAGTCACCTTAGATCATATAGCTAGGAAGTGGTAGAGCTGTGGTTTAGAGTTCGAATACAGCAGTCCCTACTTAAAAGCACTATGTAGTAATGGTAGACAAAGAGCCCATGACCTCCATTAAAAATCTGTTAAGCCCTGGCCAGTGTGGCTCATTTGGTCAGAATATCGTCCTATAAACAAAAGGTCTCAGGTTCAGTTTCTGACCATGGCACAGGCCTAGGTTGAGGGTTAGGTCCCCAGCCAGTGTGTGTACAAGAAGCAACTGATCTCTGTTTCTCTCCCACATCGATGTTTCCCTCTTTTTCCCTCCTTCCCTCTCTAAAAATCAATAAGCATGTCCTTAGATGAGTATAAAAAAAAAGTCTTTTAAGAAAAAGAGATAACCTGGTAGAAGGACACACATCATGAAATTCACAAAGGAACTAAAATGGCTATATTCTCCTATACAATGTATATTCTTTGAGTGCATTTTAATTCAATAAAATTGCATTAAATTGACATTTTTAAAAAAATCCCTAGTTGGCGAATGTTGAAAAGCTTGCTAATACCTACTTTTTGGCAAAGTTACCAAGAAACAAACTACCCTATCATTTTTTTCTCCATGATTGTCTAGGAGTGTAAATTGGCACAACTATACAGAAACACGTACATACATGTATGTATGTGTATGTGTGTGTATGTATATGCATATATAATTTACTTAGAAATTCTAAGAATTTATCTTAAGAAAAATATCAGATCAGTAAACAAAGAAATATGTATAGGGATGTTTATTGAAGCGTTTTATATAAGCAAAATCTTAAAAAAAACAACTGAAATGCTCATTAATAGGTTAAACAAATTGTGATATATTTAATACTATGCATCCTGTACAGTGGATGAGATGAACACACACTCCTTTATAATGGATGAGATTGATACACACTCCTGCATTTATTATCCTTACATTTAAAAAATATATCATTTACAGTATGTACAGTTTTCATGTACAAATGTATCTTGACAAGGGGTAAGAAGTAGAATTACAGAAAACTTTAACTTTCTACTTAAAAATTTTGTGTTTGACTATTTGCAAAGAGCATACATTTTTATTTTAAAAAATAAATCTTTATCTTTAAAAAATGAAGGGAAACTGTCCATAGAGTCAGCACACTCATTAAAAAAAAGGTACACTAATTTATTTTCATCATAGACACACCCTTGGTTTCACAGTCCAAAAAATGACACCAAGTAAATCTAAATTTCAGCAAGTCATTTGACAGTTTATTCAATATGCTTTTAGAATTAACATTGCTGGAATAATTATAGCCAGAGTGTCCTAATGTTAGTCTAGATAAAAGTCTTTAGTTATTGCAATAAAATTTTTTCAACAGTCTTTATCACTTCATTAGCCATTTCAAAATGGAGGAGTAAAAATTTCTTTAGCCAAATTTATTGAGATAAATCTGGTAAGGTTAGCTTATCTAGCCGTACCTTACACTTACATTATACTTACAAAGTTTCTACACTGGTTTTGTGTAAGCCTATCATGGAATATCCTAACATTAGTGACAAAGTTTAGCATGATTTATTAATTAGTAATACCACCGAATCAAAAACATGAACTTCAGAGGAATTCTGGTTTCCAGAAATGGTGTAAGAACCTGTATCAGGCTAAGCATTCCACAGTTAAAAATGGTAAACTCTGCACAAAATATGGAAAACAAGTATTTGAAGCACTGAAGCATCCTTAGAAAGCAAACAAACTAGAATAAATGCTTCAGCCTTTGAAGGTGGTGAACCTGCTGGCCAAGATGTTTCTGTATGTAGCTTTTACCTGAGCTTTTTCTCCAGTCTGCAGCACCTGGTGATTGATTACTCCTTCAGCAGAAAGTCGCAGAATGGTGCTATAAGTGCTATAAGGAATGCTGCCAAAGAAACTAACAGGTGGTAGAAACTTACATCTAAAGGAAGAAATGAAAGCACCAGAAATGGTGAATAAGTGGGTAAATATAAAAGACAAACTTTGGGGATTTAAATTTTTTTTTTTTAAAAGACAATCCGTTGTTGAATGTCAGAAAAATTAAGGTGAATTTGCAATCAAAAGCTTTCTTTGTTGAAAACTCCAAGTCCAGATGGTTTTACTAACAAATTCTATGAAATATTTAAGGAGAAATAATACCAATTTTACACAAAATTTTTCAAAACCCCTTTTTTTATTATTTTTATAGAAAACCTAAAGCCCATATATTTTTACTAGTAAATTTTATGAAGCATTTAAGGAAGAAATAATACCAGTTTTACACAAACTATATCAGAAAATATAGGAGGAGCAAACAAGTCCAATGTCATTTTATAAAGCAGCCCTCGTAACACAAACCAAAAATCTGACAAGGAGAGAAAATTATAGGCCAGTAGTATATCCTTCATGAACAGTAAAGAAAAAAATTTTAACATTTGTTTAGTGAATCAAGTAAAGGTTTTATCTGCACATTGGAGTACTAATACATTATGACCAAGTAGGGTTTATCTCAGGCATGCATGTTTACTGAAACATTTAAAAATTAATTACTATATTGTCTTAAAAAGAAAAATGATATAGTACAAAGAAGTCACTTAAGAAAATTCAACGTGCATTTATAATAAAAACTCTTAGCCAGATAGAAATAGAAGAAAACTTCTTGAATCTGATAAAGAGTTTGATAAAAATTCTAGAGCTAATATTATAGGATGATGAAATATGAAATACTTCTAAGAATAGAAAGGAATCAAGGATGTCTACTCTCACCACTTCTATTCAGTATTGCACTGTACGTCATAGCTCTTGTAATAAAGCAAAAAAAAACAAAAAACAGAGAAAGATTGAAAAATAATACAAAACAAGTAAGTGCTTTTACTCCAAGACATTGTCATTGTTTATTTAGAAAATCCTAAGGAATATGCAAAACTACTCTTAAGATCTCAGGATAGACAATCAATATACAAAAATCAATTGTATTTATAATAGAATAATATACAGCAAAAAAATAGAACATAAATTTTTAAAAATTCCTTTTGTATCAAAATCCACACAATTAGGAATAAAAATGAACAAAAGACATTTAAGATCTCTTCACTGAAAACTGGAAATTATTGCTGAATGAAATTAAAATCTAAATAAATGGGTGATGTGCCATGTTTTTTATTGGAAGTCTCAATATTGTTAAGTCAGTTCTTCCAAATTGATCCCTAGATTCAGTGTGTTCACAATCAAGACCTCAACAGGATTTATCTGTAGAGACTGAAAGATTATTCTAAAAGTTATTTAGAAAAGGGTAAGGACTTTAAATATCTAGGACAATCCAAAAGAACAATATGAAATTTGTTGTACTCACTAACTGACTTAACAACTTTTTAAAGCTACTGGAATAAAGGTAGTATGGTATTAGACAGACAAACTGATCCAAAAAACAGAATAGAAAATATTAAAATAGGAGGAGGCAACACTGGAGGAGTGAATGGAAGCCACCCAACCTCCTCCCAGGACCAATCTGGAATTACAACTAAATTTTGGAGAAATCACCCAGAACAAACAACTGAACAATAGTGAGAGAGAAGCCTTATAACATCAGACAGACAGAAGAATCAACTTCAGCACAACCTGTCTGCACCTGCACAACAGCATACAAGACATGGTGGGTGGAATGACCCTAAGTCAAGCAGCTGGAAGGAAAGACCCACCAAAGAAAGACCCAACAACAATCAAAACCCAGATACAGCCAGAGAGCCAACATAAACATCATGAAAGGCATTTCAGCAGCATCTAGTTCAGGTGATCAAGGAGACTTCACCACTGAATTTCACAGGTCTTCTACCACAGAAGTTCACACCACAAACTCAGGGAGTCAAAACAGATCAATTTAAGAAGCAGAGGCAAAAGAGAAGAGTCTCACAAGCAATGGGAAGAAAAGAAACAGACCCCAAACGAAAGGAAAGGAGGAATCCTCAGAAAGAATGCTAAATGAAATAGAGACAAGATAATTAATGGTTATAACGAAGCTCAGTGAGCTCACTGACAATTACCAAAAACTACAGGGAAACTACAAGGAACTTACTTCAAACTGTATCAACATGAAAAAGGGCATAGAAACTATCAACAAGAGCCAAGAGGAAATGAAGAATACAATCTCTGAATTGAAGACCACAGTAGGAGGAATCAAAAGCAGGCTAAATGAAGCAGAGGATTGAATCAGTGAGCTGAAGGAAAAGGTAGAAAAAAATTCCCTGAAAGTGCAAGAAAAGGAAAATGGCTCAAAAAGAATGAAGAGGTGTTAAGGGAACTGCAGGACAGCATGAAATGTAATAATAGCTGTATAATAGGGATACCAGAAGGAGAAGAGGAGCAAGGAATAAAAAACCTGTTTGAAAAAGTAATGATGGAAAACTATCCTAATTTGATGAGAGAAAAAGTCACACAAATCCAGGAAGCAAAGAGGGTCCCAATGAAGAGGAATGCAAAGAAGCCCACTCCAAGACACATCATAATTAAAATGGCAAAATTCAAAGACAAAGAGAGAATTTTAAAGGGAGAAATAAGAAGTAACATACAAGGGAGCCCCAATATGGCTAGCAGCTGACTTCTCAACAGAAACAGTACAAGCCAGAAGGGAATGGCAAGAAATATTCCAAGTAATGAAAAACAAAGGCCTGCAACCAAGACTACTCTACCCAACAGGGCTCTCAATTAAAATGGAAGGCAAAAGAAGGAGTTTCCCGGACAAAAGATGGCTGAAAGAATACACCTCCACCAAACTAGCACTGCAAGATATGCTAGAGGGACTGCTTTAAGAAAAGGAAGAAAAAGAGTGAGAGAGGAACACAGGTACAAAGGGAATAAATGAAAAAGTACCTATCAATAATAATCTTAAATGTAAATGGATTAAATGCTCCAATCAAAAGACACAGAGTAGCTGAATGGATAAGAAAACATGACCAATACATATGCTGTCTAAAAGAAACCCACCTCAGAACAAAAGACCCACACAGACTAAAAGTGAAGGTTTGAAAAAAATATTCCAAGCATATGGACAGGAAAAAAAACCCAGAGTAGCAATACTTATATCAGACAAAATAGACTTCAAAACAAAAGCTAAAAGAAGAGACGTGAAAGGACATTTCATAATACTCAAGGGAAGAATCCATCAAGAAGATATAAACATTATAAACATACATTTATACACCCAACATAGGAGCATAGTATAAGGAAAATCTTGGAGGACTTCAAGAAAGATATAGATAGTAACACACTTATACTGTGGTATTTTAACACCCCACTGTCAAAAATGGATAGATCTTCCAAACAAAATATCATAAGGATATTGCTTCATTGAACAATCTCTTAGATCACAGGGGCAAACACAAGACCTACAAGCCGAACCTGGTCCTCCACCTTGTTTTATCTGTCCTGGCACCTTGTTTCTACCTGGTGGCAGCGCCGAGCTCCTTGCCCCTAGTTAAGGAGTAGTTACATTTGTACAGTCCTAAAATTATATTCAGCCCTTTGAAGGCAACCACAAGGCTGATGTGGCCCCTGGTGAAAATGAGTTTGACACCCCTGCCCTAGATCAAATAGACTTAATGATATATATATAGAACCTTTCATCCCAAAGAAGCAAAATACATATTCTTTACAAAAGCATATGGATCATTTTAAAAGATACATCACATGATAGGACACAAAAAAAGACTCAACAAATTCAAGAAAATTGAAATCATATCAATCATCTTCTCAGACCACAAGGGCCTGAAAATAGAAACCAACCTCAAGGATAAAAACTCAAAAACACTCAAATTCATGGACATTAACTAGCATGCTATTAAACAATGAGTGGGTTAAGAATGAGATCAAGTTAAAAATCAAAAAGTTTCTAGACACAAATGAAAATGAACTCACAACAGTCCCGAACTTATGAGAGAGGGTGAAGGCAGTCCTGAAGGAAGTTCATAGCTATATAGGCCTATTTAAAAGAGATAGAAATATTTCGAATAAACAAATAATCCTACATGACAAGAACTGGAGGAACAACAACAAAGCCCAGAGCAGGTAGAAGGAAGGAAATAACCAGTATCAGAGCTGAATTAAATGACATTAAGAATTAAAGAACAATTCAAAGGATCAGTAAATCCAGGAGCACTTTCTATGAAAAGACAAACAAAATTGGAAAGCCTTTAAGCAGACTCATCAAGGAAAAAAAGAGGACCCAAATATACACAATCAGAAATGAAAGAGGAGAGATTACAGCTGATACCACAGAAATACAAAGGATTGTAAGAAATTACTACGAACAATTATATGACTAGAAATTTGTAAACCTAGGTGAAATGGACAAATTTCTAGAACCATATAATCTTTCAAAACTGAATGAGAAGAAGAAGAAAGCCTGAACAGACCAATAACAGTTGATGAAATCAAAGCAGTAATCAAATAACTCAGGAGTCATCACTCAGAAGCCCTGGACTGCATGGTTTTATAGGAGAATGTTACAAAACATTTAAGGAAAAGCTAACCCCTATCTTTCACAGACTATTCCAAAAAATTCTAGAAGAGGGAAGACTCCCAAACTCTTTTTACAAAGCCACAATCATCCTAAGCCCGAAAACAGATAAAGACATAAGAAAGAAAATAAACTACAGGCCAGTATCGCTGTTGAACATAAATGCTAAAATCCTCAATAAAATATTGGCAAACCGCATCCAGCAATACATTAAAAAGATCATATACCATGATCACGTGGAATTCATCTCAGGGATGCAAGGATGGTACGATATTCACAAATCAATAAACCTAATACTTCACGTAATCAAAAGGAAACAAAAATCACATGACCATATCAATAGATGAGGAAAAAGCATTTGATAAGTTACAGTACCATTTATGATAGAAACATTCAGCAAAGTGCAAAGAGAGGGAGCATACCTCAACATGATAAAGGCCATATACAAGAAATCTACAGCCAACATCATACTCAATGGGCAAAACTAAAAGCTTCCCACACAGATCAGGAAGAAGACAAGGAGGTCTGCTTTCACCACTTCTATTCTACATAGTATTAGTAGTCCTAGCCACAGCAGTCAAACAAGAAAAAGAAATAAAAGGCATCCAAACTGGAAAGGAAGAAACAAAACTGCCATTGTTTGCAGATGACGTGTTAGTGTACGTAGAAAATCCTATATACTCCACCGAAAACTGCTTGACCTAATAAGTGAATTTGGAAGAACAGCGGGATACAAAGTCAGTATTCAGAAATCCAAAGCATTTTTGTACACCAAAAATGAAATATCAGAAACAGAAATCAGGGAAAAAATCCCATTTGATACTGCAGCAAGAAAAATAAAGTACCTAGGAGTAAACCTAACCAAGGAGGTAAAAGATCTGCACTTCGAAAACTGTACAACACAGAAGAAGGAAATTAAGGAAGACAGAAACAAGTGGAAGCAAATACCATGCTGATGGATTAGAATTAACATCATCAAAATGTCCACACTACCCAAAGCAATTTATAGATTCAACACAATTGCTATTAAAATACCAATTGCATATTTCACAGATATAGAACAAACATTTCAAAAATTTATGTGGAACCATAAACGACCCTGAACAGCTGCAGCGATTTTGAGAAAGAAGAACAAAGTAGGAGGGGTCACAATACCTGATATCAAACTATATTACAGGCCACTGTAGTCAAAAGAGCCTGGTACTGGCATAAGAACAGACATATAGACCACTGGAATAGAATACAGAGCCCAGAAATAAACCCAAGTCTCTATGGTCAATATTTAACAAAGGGGCAGAAGCATAATATGTAGTAAAAATAACCTCTTCAACAAATGGTGTTGGGAGATCTGCAAAAAAATAAATTAAAATTGACCACCAACTTACACCATGCACAAACATAAACTCAAGATGAATAAAAGTCTTAAATATAAAGACACCATAAAAGTCATAGAGGAGTACATACCCAGGGAAATCTCAGATATTCCATGCAGCAGTATTTTCACTGATATGTCCCCTAGAGCAAGGGACATAAAAGAGAGAATAAATAAATGGGACTTCATCAAAATAAGAAGCTTCTGCAGGGTTAAAGAAAACATCAGCAAAATGAAAAGGAAACCAACCATATGGGAAAACATATTGGCCAATGATACCTCGGACAAGGGTTTGATCTCCAAAATATATGAAGAAGTCACACAACTCCACTCTAGTAAGACATACAACCTAATTAGAAAATGGGGAAAGGACCTAAACAGAAACTTCTCCAACAAGGATTTATAGGGGGCCCAGAGACATGAAAGTGTGCTCAGCATCATTAGCCATCAGAGAGAAGCAAATGAAAAACACATTGAGTTACCACTTGACACTGATAACCAAATCAAGAAACAACAAGTGCCGGTGATGTGGAGAAAAGGAAACCCTCGTACACTGTTGGTGGGAATGCAGACTGGTGCAGCCACTGCAAAACAGTGTGGAATTTCCTCAAAAATCTAAAAACGAAACTGCCTTTTGACCTGGCAATTTCACTGTTGGGACTATACCCTATGAATCCTGTAACACCAATTCAAAAGAACTTATGCACACCAATGTTCATAGCAGCAAAATTTGCAATAGCCAAGTCCTGGAAACGTCCTACATGCCCATCAGTAAATAAATGGATCAAAAAACAGTGGTATATTTACACAATGGAATGCTATGCAGCAGTAAGAAAGAAGGAGTTCCTGCTTTTTGCGACAGCATGGATGGATCTGGAGAACATTACGCTAAGTGAAATAAGCCAGGCAGTGAAAGACAAATACCACATGATCTCACCTATAACTGGAACCTAATCAACAAAACACACAAGCAAGCAAAATATAACCAAAGACATTGAAATTGAGAACAAACTGACAGTAACCAGAGAGGAGGTGGAAGGGGTTAATGGGGAAAAAGGAGGAAGGGATGTCAAGGAACATGCATGAAGGACACATGGCCAAAGCTGCAGGGGCATAGGATTAAGGTAGGGAGGTGGGGATTGCTGGGTTTGGGTTTAGTGGTGGGGAGAAAATGGGGACAACTGTATTTGAACAACAGTAAAAAATATTTTTAAAAAATATTAAAATAGACCCACACATGCACAGTTAGTTTTGACAAAGACACCAAGACATTTCCACAGAGAAAGGCAGTCTTCTCAATGCATGTACTGGGAGAAGTTGATAAATATATGAACAGTTATTTCAATGAAGAAGATATATAAATGTCCAATAAATGAAAGATATGCAATGTTATTTGCTATCAAAGAATGCAAGGAAAAAGATAATGAGTGCTACTTCAGACCTAACATAGTAGTTAAAATTGGAGAGAGAGACAATACTACTTCTTTTAGGAGTGATGTGGAGCTACAGGAATTCTCATCCATAGCAGATGAACCTGTAAAATCATGTAGCCATTTTGGAAAAAGCTTCTTATAAACTTAAACATAAATCTACCGCAGGACCCACCAATTCCACTCTCAGGCATTTTCCTAAGAGATATGAAAAATGTGCAAATAGACTTGTACTCTGTGGCCATCACAGATTTATTCATGATAGCCAAAAACTGGAAACAACCTAACTGTCCATCAAGAGGAGAATGTATGAAGTTGTAGTAAATTCAGACAGTACAACAGTATCCATGCAATGGAGTGCTACTCATCTTGTTATTGATATCTAGCAATGTGGATAGATTTCAAAAACACATTTAAGTGGGGGGAAAAAAAACCCAAATACAAAAGCATACATAATATAGGAAGGATTCCATTTAAGTTAACTTCAAGGACAGGCTAACTCATCTGCAGTGACAGATACCAGGGTGCTTATTACCTACGGGGATGCTGGGGATTGACGAGAGAGGTGGTATGAGAGCTGTTTAAGAACCTTGAAAATGTTCTGTGTCATGAATGTTGTAGTAGATATACAGTTACGTACTTTTTTTTAATCAAACCCCATCAAATTGTACACTTAAGGTCTGTGCATTTGCTCTATGTAAATTTTACCTAAAAATTTCAGTGACTACAAAAATTTTTAAGTCATACAATAAAAAATTAATTATAAAAGAACATACAAAAAATAAAAAGGTGTAAATAGAAACCAGAAAAGTCATACATGTAAATTGTATAAGGACAGTTGTGGGGATGACCTACTTTAACAACAGAAGGAAGAGATACCAGCTCAGTAAGAACTAAATGTATACATTCTAAAGGTTTTAGATATTTGCAGTTCTAAGTGCTCTGTGACATGGCTGCCTCAAAAACAGCCAGTGAAACAGTAGCTAAAATTATAAAAATGTAGTGTCCAGAGATCGAAGGTGCAGATTGCTGTGTCCTGGAATCATCATCTAGTCCTAAAACCAGGCTCTATGAGAAATGATTGTCAGAACAGACTTTTAACCTGGATAAAGGATTAGGGACAGATCTAATGACTCTCTTCAAATGTCTGATCAAGAAAACAAAAAACAAAATTAGTTTTGTATAGCTGCAGAGATTATTAGAATTAGTATCAAATAGGTAGTGGGTAGAGTTTTCTAAATATGGTCAGCCTTCTAAGAAATATATTTTCTGTAGTGCCAGTTTTCACAGTTTTGATGACCAGCCAACAACTGGATTTACTGTTACCAGGGACTCTTGTTTGATGTGAATAGCCTCAAGACTTGCAGACTCTGATACTCTGCTACTATTAGCTGGAATAATCAGAATTACCATCATGCGGTAGGTATCTTGAGGAACAAGTAGCATTTGGAAAATTAAAATTAGCATGGTAGGATATTTTAAGCCCCTGAAGGACTTTTGTGGGGGTTTTAAAAAAATTTTATTTACTTATTTCTAAAGGGAAGGGAAGGGAAGGGAAGGGAAGGAGAAAGAGAGGGAGAGAAACATCAATGTGTGGTTGATTCTCACACGTACCCAACTGGAGACCTGCAACCTAGGCATATGCCCTGACTGGGAATTGAACCGGTGACCCTCATTTCGCAGACTGACACTCAATCTACTGAGCCACCAGCCAGGGCAGGCCCTGAAGTTTTAAAAAAAAAAAAAAAAAAAAAACTAAGTAATGTACTTGAAGTGATGTTTTAAAGGAAATTATTAATGTGGTGATGGCATGTTGGTTTGGTTGTGGCTAAGGAAGTATGAAAAGGAAGACATTTCCAAAGTTTTGAGGTACTAAGGTGAGTGGATCATGAGCTTGGGTGGTATCAGGAGAGATCAGCTAGATTTCATTTATGGACTGTGGATAAGTAACAGCGTTATTAAATATAGTAGATATATTTGTAACTTGGGGACAGTTGTCAGAACCATTTTCACATTTCATTCAAAGTGTGTCTGTTGTTTTTTTCTTTTTGCTAGAAAAGTAATTAATTTTTAAATTAAGTGTGTAAAATTGCTTTCCGGAGCAGGAATTGACTCTGTCATGTATGTTTAGAAATAAAAGGGGAAAATCAGTTATTTCAATTCACTTACTTTAGTGTACATCACTGCTCAGTTATGGTATTAGAGACATTGCTGGAATGTAAAACTAAGAAAGCAACTTTTCAATTTAGACAAGGTTTTTCTGGACCTGTAACATCTGTAAGTTGCCTGATTGGGTCTGCTTTGGCAATCATTGGGTGACTCTGCTGACTGTGTCTGAGGCAGGAACCACACTAATGAATCACAAGGTGACACCGACATAAATACACTCATCACTAAGTCTGAGTTCTTTGCCCATACTTAAATATCCTTACGAACACCTAAATAAGTAGAATAATTTTTTATTCCACTGAGCAGATACTGATTTTATTTTTCTCTCAATAAAAAATAAAACCATATGCAAAGTTATCCCATCTGTTTAACTTGAACTTCAAGTTCTATCTCCTTAGCTCTCTTTTCAGTTCTTGTTAATGCATGTGGTGAAACTTTTATTGCAGAGTCTTTTTTCTGATCAGCTTTGCATGCCACCACAAACACATGACCAACACATATTACCTTTTAATAACAGTACGTTATTAAAGATATAAATTCAGTGAAAAATACAGGTATTTTGCATTCTAAATAGTACATTCTTCTAAAGGATTAGAATGTTGCTTCAATCATACAAGTTAACATTTGTCACCAATAAATTTAGAAGGGCCTATTTATACTTTTTGCATGGGCCAAAGAAAACTGCATATTTGTTGCCCTGTTTAATCTGAGTCTAAGTTGAATTTACAGATATGGATATATATATCCATATATATATATATCCATATATATATATATCCATATATATATATATCCATATATATATATATGTGTGTGTGTGTGTTTATTTGGAATGCTGAGACTAGACTAAAAAAGTGAAATGAGCCTGTTTAATCTCTATACTCAAAAGTCTATATTTTTCTAATGTACAGATAGAAAATACATTTTCTTTCCATTCACAAATTCAGCAAATATTATCAGGTATGTTACATATAAGGTACTCTATATGTTTTCTGAGTTGTTCCTGATTTCCAAGTTTAAAATCTAGATAGAGAAGCTGGTATATGAGATGAAATCATTGTGATAAAGGATCTTAAGTTAGAAAGCGTTTATAGTCTTCTTTACTATCATGTGTCCTATGAGAATTGGACTGAGAATTGAAAACGTATGTGGAGAACTAGGGCAGTAAAACTCAAAAGTGCACCAAAATTCTTCATGTCTTTAAAATGAGCACTTGCTACAGGAACTCCTAAAACTGTTTCTTAATCTGTATCTGCGGTGCATCTTTTTGGATGGTTGGTAGTGTGTATGTGTGAAGGCAGGTGTTTTGGTGAAAAATAGCATTAGGTGGCACACACAAAAAAGTTAAATGCCAGAATAGATCTGTATTCTCTTGTGATTTTATAATCATTTATTTTTTAAAGCTGTATCTTCTTCCACTTAAGGTGCCCCTGCCCCGCCTTTAAAATTAAAATCCACTTGGTTTTGTGACGGGAACATGTGAAAAACAACTTCCATGCTGCTGGACTATATAATCATGTTACTTTATTTTAAATTGTCATTTTTTTGCATTTACCTAAGGAAAATATATTTCCACTGCCATGTGAAAAGTATCTGGATTGCTTATTGTATGGTTTTTTGTCCCAGCACTTTTCTTCTAATACGGTCTTGCAATTTTAACTAGATAGTTGTATTTCAGCGAGCTATTGCACTTACTCTGCATGAAGACTTCTGAAGTGTTGGGTAGGCTGCTTGCCCTTTATATTGTAAAATCAGCATCTCCTATTTAAACATTCCACTCATCAATTGTTAAACTTTAACCACCCATAGGGAAAATCTTTTTTTAAATATTTGGAATTTACTAAAAGGCATTTTGAGGTCTGATACAGGGTCTACACAGGGCTTTTGCTATATTGCTTTCTGTATCATCTTTATTGACTAGTAGTAATGTGCGGCATTAAAGCATCTTGATGCAGATGCTTTCTGTATCATTTTTATTGATTAGTAGTAATGTGTGGCATTAGACAAAAAGGGACCCACACCTCATCAATATCTAAACCTAAATGGAAGGAAAGACAGGAAAACACTCAGTATTTAAATCTTTGGAAATGGGGAATCAGTGAATAACAGCCCCCTTCTCTGCCCAAGTTTCAAACCAATTGAATAAGACAGTAGAGTCGGTAGATGACAAAGCTGATATTGGGGAATGGTTTAGATGTAACAGCCATATGGTTTCCTAGCCTCTAGCCTCCACCTTGAAACAGGCCACCAGAGGAAAAGGCTGAGACTGCAGAGCAAATATATCTTCCTGGGTTACTGCCTCACACTGGTCTAGAGTGGAAAGGAGAGAAGAAAGAGACCAAACTTCCATGCTCAGGCATTTAATACATTTGCTCAACCCAACCAAAAGGTGAATTAATGTCTGTGTAGTACCACCTGGGAAGTTCCACCTGGGAAGGAGATGAGTAGGGAATGGGACCAGAGGCCAAGAGTACTGGGGGGGAGGGGGGGATCTCACTCACAGAAACAAGAAGATGGGGGAGACACCATTCCCCTTATTCAAAACAAAACATAAACTTCCAGCTGGATATAACTAGCTCTGTCATAGGTGTACAGGCAAAAGATATGAATTGATTTCAGCAAATAAAATAGTATACAAGAAGATTACTTCAGAATCTAAATATTAATTTATGTTACAAATAAAATACCTCTGCCAACAGTTTAAGGATCAATTATAAAGACAGTTTGTAAAATTATAAATAGACTCTGGTTGTGTTTTTCACTCTACAACCAACTTCAGGTTTTCTGGGTGATGGAATCCAACATCAGTACCTCCCTCACTTCCAGTTTCCTCTCATGTCTGCCTGTGACTTCAGCTGCATGTGTCCGTATTGTTCCTTCCTTGCACCTGCTTCCCAGTCCCATCTTTACTGCTCTCTTAGAGGCTGCGTGCCATCAGCACTCCTTCCTCCACGGCTTCCACATTGTTTCTCATCTCTGCCGCCACAGTTCCTAAATGGTGCCTGGCTTTTAGTAAGCATCTGGCAATGGATTTATTCAATCAGTTGACTGACTAATGAGAAATTCTTTGGCGTAAGCTACTCCAGTCAGAGATGATAGGGAAAAATAAACATCAACTAAAATACCAAGTTATAGTTTAGTTTTTAAAAGTAATAGATATTTTCAACAGAATGTCAGATTGAATTATTTTCTTTTAATCCATTAATGTCAAAGAAGAGAACTTTGGTTGATATATAGGACAACAGTTCCCCAAAATAATATGTGAACTACCCGTTTAGAAATAATTAGAACATTACAGAATATATGTAATACCCAATGTCTCTTAAATATAATTTCACCTTTCCAAAATTATTTTGAAGGATCTTTGATCCTGACAGAATTTTATGAACATCATATTCCTGGCGCTGTTGTTGGACACTTAAAAATCTGTTCTCTGATTTTGGAATGTGAGTGGTAACACTCGGTGAAGTGGCTCTCTCTCTTATGATCCACCTTCCACAGGTTTTCTTCATTCTAGTCATGGAGTAGCTTGGCCGTTCATCACTTCTGCTTTTGATCAAAGCAGATGCCAAATGAGTATACTTCATCTTTGAATAGAGAAGTCTAAGTCAATAATAATCTTTTCCTTTACTGAACTCTGAAAAAATAGTTGTTAGAATTCCTTGGACTATTTTTATTAATTTCATTTAAAAAGTATTATGAAGTAGATTTTAATAAACTTGTATTTGATCTATTTGTAAGAGAAAAACAATTTTATATTTTCTAAAAGAGTATAATCATAGTAATCTTTTTAAAGTATGTTTTATTGATTATATTATTAGTTGTCCCAATTTTCCCCCCTTTGTCCCCCTCTGCCAGGTACCCACCTTCCCTCCAGCAGTCCCCACCCCCACTTAGTTCATCTCCATGGGTTATGCATGTAAGTTCTTTGGCTTTTCCATTTCCAATACTATTCTTAACCTCCCCCTGTCTATTTTGTACCTACCACTTATGCTTTTTAACCTCTGTACCCTTTCCCCTGTTCTCCCCCTCCCTCTCCCAGCTGATAACCCTCCAAATGATCCGCATACCTTTAATTCTTTTCCTCTTCTGTTTGTTTGTTTGTTTGTTTGTTTTGATTCAATTGTTGATAATTGTGAATTTCTTGCCTTTTTAATGTTCATAGCTTTGATCTTTTTCTTAAATAAGTCCCTTTAACATTTCATGTAATAATGTCTTGGTGATGATGAACTCCTTTAGCTTTACCTTGCCTGAGAAGCTCTTTATTCTATATGGTAGTTTTGCTGGATAGGGTAATCTTGGTTGTAGGTTCTTGCTTTTCATCACTTTGAATACTTCTTCCCAGTCCCTTCTTATCTGCAAAGTTTCTTTTGAGAAGTCAACTGACAGTTTTTTGTCTTGCTGCTTGTAAGATTCTCTATCTTTAACCTTTGGCATTTTAATTATGATGTGTCTTGGTGTGTTCCTCTTTGGGTCCAGCTTGTTTGGGACTCTGTGCTTCCTGGACTTGCATGTCCAGCTGTTGTCCAGGTATTAATCCCAGAGCCCTGGCTGGCGTAGCTCAGTGGATTGAGCGTGGGCTGGGAACCAAAGGGTCTCCAGTTTGATTCCCAGTCAGGGCACATGCCTGGGTTGCAGGCCAGGTCCCCAGTGAGGGCCATGTGAGAGGCAACCGTACATTGCTATTTCTCTCCCTCCCTTCCCCTCTCTCTAAAAATAAATAAAATCTTAAAAAAAAAAATCCCAGAGTAGGTGGGTTAACATGTTTTAAGACCAATGGACCCTTTTAGCAATGTTTCCTAAAAATCCAGCAGTTTCTTCTGCCACCCCCACCCCCACTGATTTTTACAGCCAGAAGTTATGAGGTTTTATTTCCCAGCACTGGGACCCTGGGCTGTGTAGTCTGGCCTGGAGCTGGGATCGCTAACTTTCAAGGTATCCCTCCTGAGTTTTATCCACCACTTGTAAGTGTGGGGCCACCCCTGCCCATTCTGCCACTGCCTCTCGGTGCCACACTGTGTCTCCTCACCTCTCCGCCCCTCCTACCCACCTGGATGATTGTGGCTTCTTTAAATTCTTGGTTGTTAGACTTCCAATAGTTCGCTTTTCTGACAGTTCTGGGTGTTTTTTTGTTTTGAGATTTAGTTGTAATTCTTTTTGTGGTTGTGTGAGGAGGCAAAGTGTGTCTACCTATGCCTACATCTTGACCAGAAGTCTGTCAGAAATCCATAATAATCTTTTTTAAAGTCACAGTTTCACCTTACTTTTTTTCCCTAGACATTTTATCCCTTTTAATAAGTGGTTAAATGTATTAGAGTCAGTGCTGCAAAACCATTTGTACAATGCTTTGGACATTTGGTTATAATTTCTTTGTCTGCCAAGGATTTTTCAATAAAGCTAAATCTTGGCTCTAATGGTCTTTAATGTGAAATTTATTAACTTTCAGATGAACTGTGGCCTATGTATTTTCTTCATTACATGCCTTATCTGTTAAAGTACTTATTTTATTATGTATTAAATTAATAGCTGAAAACTATGATATTTGGCATCAGAGTAAACTAATGGACTATTGTGAAAATAAATAGTCAAAGTCATTTTTAAACTTTTTATTTTGGACATTTTCAGACATATCAAAATAGAATAGTAAAACAAATCTTGATTGACCTATTGGCCAGCTTCAGTAATTATGAGCTCATAACCAATCTTGTTTTATCTGTAACTCCCTCTCTTCGCCACTACTTCTGGGATATATTATTGAAGTAAATTCCAGACATTAGATCATTTTATCCATACACAGATCAGATAAGGACTTATTTTCTTTAAACTATAACCCTAATTCCTTTATCAGATCTGGAAAAAATTAACAATAATTCCTTAATTTCATCAAATATCCTATCAATGTTCAAAATTGTGATTAAAGCTTTTTAGACAGTTTATTCAAATTAGGGTTTAACCAAGGTCTACATCAGGATGTCCAACCTGCAGCCCACTAGCCGCATGCATCTCAGGATGGCTGTGAATGCAGCCCAACACAAAATTGTAAATTTACTTAAAACATTAGGAGATTTTTTTTTGTGATTACATGTCGCAGTGTATTTAATGTGTGGCCCAGAGATACCAAAAGGTTGGACACTCCTAGTGTACATGTTGCCTTTGGTTGATGTGTCTCATTATTATTATTAATAATTACTATTATTAATATTATTTTTACTCTCTAGTATCCCCTCTTCAGCTTATTTGTTGAGTAGATCAGTTCTATAGATATTCTAACTTTCTGGGATTTTCAGATTGCTACTTCATGGTATCATTTAACATGTTCCTCTGTTTCCTATAAATGTGTGAATAATGAAGAAGCTTTATCAGTTTTAGGATTTGGTTTTGTTTGAATTTTGTTTACTACCACCAAAGGTACATAGTGTTCAGTTACCTCTCTTTTTGTTATGTTAAAATTGAAATTGAATATAAGTGGTATCAGCTTAATCCACCTTTAAAAGTTTATCATAACCTTTCATCTAATTATTTTAGTACTATATGTAATTGGTTCCATGATCTATTCCATTTCAGGGATTGCAAACTAATGACTGTTAGCTGAAATTCTAAATAAAAAAATTAAAAAATTCATCAACTGTTTGATTACTCTGAAATACAGTTTCTACAGGAAAGACAGGATAAATGGTGGATTCTTTATTTAGCAGTTTTCAGAATGAGTTGGTTGCCTCATATTTTTAAAGGTGATTACAAGATTTTCTTTTATTTTTTGTTATCTGTATTACCTTTATTTCCTGGGAGTCCACAATAGACACTTCCTTCGCTTAATAACTGAGGAAACCAAGGCCCAGGTAAAGGTTATCTAGGGCCACAGAGAACCATTTGGCTGACAAAACTAGGACGTTTTTCTCTCTCAGTTTTACCACTTATCAGCAAGTTCATTAATGTGGTAAATTGTATGATGAATAAACAGTCCAACAGTGGAGTTTAAATCCAGAACTCAGTTTGGGACTAGATTTCAAGTGATTGCAGCAATAGACATTAACAAAGCAAACTAAAAATAACAGAAAATCTTTATATTTCACAGGATATTTATTAGGGATATAGATTTTCCTTTGGATAAATTTACTTCAGTTTTCTGATAATTTCCAAAATAACAATCAAAATGTATGAGTGTCAGCCAAAGTAAATTCATAAGTATGATATATTTGAAAACCCATTTTTCATTTTTGAAATTACTGTCAGTTCTAATTGCAGATGTATGACAGCCTACAATCACAGTAACAAGGACTTTAAGAATTATACTTAGAATGAATATCACTTTTGGCAAGTTTATGTGTTGAAGAAGTATAATAATAGGTTTATGAAATCACAGAAATTTACCTTCGGGGACTTTAAATATGATGGATGTGAAAAAATTAATATTCTTACATTCTATGGGTGGGTTATAATAATGCAAAGAAAAATCAGTGTATATTCTTGGACTTTTTCCTCTTCTTTGGTTTTTGCCATGGCTTTTTTTCTTTTAATTTTCTGCTAAGGAAATCCTTTTCTTTCTTTTTTTTTTTTTTTCCCAGCTACAGCAAGATTTACTTTTAGACACATGGATCCATATTCAGAAAGACTGTATATAAAGTAATGTTGACTAAGAAGTGCTTTTGGTAGAGCACACATTCCTGCCTTTCTCTCCCCATTGGAACACAGGGAGTTCCCACAAAAAATAAATATGCATTTTTATAATGAACCAATTCTATTTCAGAAAATTACATAAGAGAAATGAGTGTTTATGCTGACTGGAAGATATGGACAGCAATATTCATAGCAGCTATTTTGATATAGTTAAAAAATGGAAACAACTCAGTATCCAAAGCAGTAGACTAGATACATAAATTGTGGTACAGTGATAGTAAAATTCTGTATAGTAGTGAGAATGACCAGACTCTTCTATATGCAACCACATGAATGATTCTGACAGACATAATGTTGAGTGGAAGAAGCCGGATCCAAAATAATATATACCATCTGTTTCTGTATGAGTTAATTACTACATTTATATGAAAACCAGCACACTGATCAATGGAGACAGAGATCAGAATAGTAATTACCTTTCAGGTATGTGTGTTGACTGTGAAGGAGTACAATAGAATCTGCTGGGGTGATGGAAATATTTTATATCTTGATTGGATGGTGGTTAAATCATGTATATAAATATAAAAAAATCATCAGTTGATATAAGATTTATGTATTTTGCTATGTGTAAGTTATAGTAAGAGTGCGAGTAAAACTCCTGTTTTCAAACTTAAAAATCTCTGTTTTTATTGTTATTCTATTACATTTGTTCCAATTTTTTCCCCTTTGCTTTCTTCCACCTTTCCCAACTCCACTCCCACAGTCAATTCCCACGCTGTTGTCCATCTCTGTGGATTATTCATACATTCTCTTTGATTAGTTCTTTCCCTTCTTTCCACCATTACCCTACCACTCTCCCCTCAATCTGTTCCATGTTTCCATGCCTGTGGTTCTCTTTTGTTTGTTTATTTTGTTCATTAGATTCCTCTTACAGGTGAGATCATATGGTATTTGTGTTTCACCAGCTGGCTTATTTCACTTAACATAATAGTCCTCAGTGCCATCCATGCTGTCATAAAAGACAGGAGTTCCTTCTTTCTTTCTGCTGCATAGTATTCTTTTGTGTAAATGTACCACAGTTTTTTCATTCATTCATTTACTGGTGGACACTTAGGTTGCTCTCAGCACTTGGCTATTGTAAATAACACTGCAATGAACATAGGGGTGCATAGGTTCTTTTGAATTGGTGTTTCAGGATCCTTAGGGTTTATTCCCAGCAGTGGAGATACTGGGTCAAAAGACAGTTCCATTTTTAGTTTTTCGAAGAAATTCCATACTGTTTTCCACAGTACTTTCTTATGGAAGAAATTCCATACTGTTTTCCACCAATCTTCATTCCCACGAACAGTTTGCTAGGGTTCCCTTTTCTTTGCATCCTTGCCAGCACTCCTTGTTTTTTAGTGTATTAATGATGGCTATTCTGACTGGTGTGAGGTGGTATCTCATTGTGGTTTTAATTTGCATCTCTCTGATGGCTAGTGATGTTGAGCATTTTTTTATATTTATTTTTGTTCTTATTGTTGTTCAAGACCAGTTGTCTCCATTTTTCCCCCAGCACTCTCCTGACCCCAGCAATCCCCACCACCCACTCTTGATCCTATTCCCATTTGGTTTTGTCCATGTGTCCTTTATAGATCTTCCTGAAAATTCTCTCCCCTTCATCCCCCCATTATGCCCTCCCACCTCCTGTCTGGTTACTGTCAGTTTGCTCTTAATTTCAGTGTCTTTGGTTATATTTTACTTGCTTGTTTGTTGATTAGGTTCCATTTATAGGTGAGATCATATGGTATTTGTCCCTCACTGCCTGGCTTATTTCACTTAGCATAATGCTCTCCAGTTGCATCCACACTGTCACAAAGGGTAGGAGTTCCTTCTTTCTTTCAGCTGCGTAGTATTCCATCATGTAAATGTATCATTTTTTCCTATGTCTGTTGGCCATCTGTATGTCTTCCTTGGAGTACTGTCTATTCAGGTCCTTTGCCCATTTTTTTTTTTCAATTACTTTTTTTAAAGAATTCCTTTATTTTAAAGAGAGGGGATGGGAGGGAGAAAAAGAGAGAGAGCAACATTGATGTGTGAGCAAAACATTGATTGGTTGCCTCTCTCACACCCCCAACCATGGACCTAGCCCACAATCCAGGCATGTGCCCTGACTGGGAATCAAACCAGTGATCTTTCAGTTTTCTGTCCAGTGCTCAATCACTGAGCCACACCAGCCAGGGCTCCTTCGCCCATTTTTTAAAATTGGATTGTTTGCCTTCTTGGCATTGAGTTATATGAGTTCTTTATATATTTTGGAGATCAAACCCCTGTCCAAAGTATCATTTGCAAATATGTCCTCCTATGCAATCGGTTCCCTTTTCACTTTGATGATGGTTTCTTTCACTGTGAAGAAGTTTTTAATTTGATGTAGTCCCATTTGTTTATTTTTTCCTTTATTTCCCTTTCCCTAGAAGATATATCAGCAAAAATATTGCTACATGGGATATCTGAAATTTTCCTGCCTATGTTTTCTTCAAGGACTTTTATTTAAGTCTTTTATCCACTTTGAGTTTATACTGGTGTATGGTGTAAGTTGGTGGTGTAGTTTCATTTTTTTGCATGTACTAATCCAGTTCTCCCAACACTATTTGTTGAAGAGCCTATTTTTACTCCATTTTATGCTCATGTCCCCTTTGTCAAATATTAATTGGCCGTAGAGACATGGAATTATATCTGGGCTCTCTGTTGTGTTACCTTGTTCTGTGTTTTTTTGTTTTTGTTTTTGTTTTTGTTTTTATGCCAGTACCAAACTGTTGTGATTACAGTGTCCTTGTAGTATAGTTTGATATCAGGTATTGTGATCCCTCCTACTTTCTTCCTCTTTCTCAAGATTGCTAAAGCTATTCAGGGTCTTTTTTGGTTCCATATAAATTTTTCAAATACTTGTTCTAGATCTCTGAGCTATGCCCATTGGTATTTTAATAGGACTTGTGTTGAATCTATAGATTGCTTTGGGAAGTATGGACATTTTAATGATGTCAATTCTTCTAATCCATGAACAAGGTATATGCCTCCATTTATTTGTATCTTCCTTCATTCTTTTTCGGTATTCTACAGTTTTCCAAGTATAGGTCTTTTACCTCCTTGGTTAAATTTATTCCTAGGTAATATTTTTTCTTGTTGCTCTAATATATGGGATTTTTTTTTCCTGGTTTCTTTTTCCGATATTCCATTGTTGGTGTACAAAAATGCCTTTGATTTCTGAATATTGACTTTGTACCCTGCTGTTTTTCTGAATTCATTTATTAGTCAAGGAGTTTATTGGTGGAGACTTGAGGGATTTCTATGTACACTATCATGTTGTCTGTGAATAATAACAATTTAACTTCTTCCTTCCATATTTAGATGCCTTTTATTTTTCAATTCTGATCTCTGTGGCTAGAATTTCCAGTACTGAGTTGAAGAAGAGTGATGAAAGCAGACACCCTTGTCTTGTTCCTGATCTTAAGGGAAAAGCTTTTAATATTTGACTGTTGAGTATAATGTTGGCTGTAGGTTTCTTGTATATGGCTTTTATTATGTTGAAGTATCCCTCCTCTATATAGTCACCCTTTGCTGAGTATTCCTGTCATAAGTCATGCTGGGAGAAGAACTTCTGGCCAAGATTGAGGCATAGGTAGATACCCTGTGCCTCCTCGCACAACCAAAAGAAGGACAACAACAAATTTAAAAACAGAAGACAACCAGAACTGCCAGAAAATTGAACTGCATGGAAGTCTGACACCCAAGGAGTTAAAAAGGAAACAATCATCCAGACCAGTAGGAGAAGTGGAGACAGGCAGCCAGGGCAGAGAGGACTTGTGGAAAGGTAGTGGCTGGAGGACCCAGGCAGGCAAGGTGGTGACTCATGGACTGGGCGAGGTGGTGGCTGGTGGACTCAGCTGTCCCATATTTCTGTGCAGATAAACCAGGAGAAATTGGGAGCAAGACAGGCTGTGCAACCTATAGTTCCAGCTCAGGGAAATAAAGCCTGTGGGGGTTGCAGTGGCAGGAGAACCTCTCAACCTCACAAGAGAGTCCGTTGGAGAGACCCACAGGATCCTACAATGTACACAAACCCACCCACCCAGGAATCAGCAGCAGAAAAGCTAAATTGGCTTGTGAGTAGCTAAGGAAATGACTCAAAGCCGCAGAGAGCTGAGCAAGCAGCACTGTTCTGTCTCTGACCCTTACCCCACAACCAGTGCCACAACACAGCCAAGTGGGTTGCGCTGTCCTGGCGAATGCCTAAAGCTCTGCCCCTTACTATGTAACAGGCACTCCAGGACAAATAAAATGGCCCAAATGAAAGAACAGATCAAAGCTCCAGAAAAAATACAACTAAGCAATGAAGAGATAGCCAGCTTATGAGATGCACAGTTCAAGTCACTGGTAATCAGGTTACTCACAGAATTGGTTGAGTATGGTCGCAAAATAGAGGACGAGTGAAGGCTCTGTAAAGTGAAACAAAGGAAAATGCACATGGAACCAACAGTGATGAGAAGGAAACCGGAACTCAAATCAACAGTTTGGACCAGAAGGAAGAAATAAGAATTCAAAATATGAGGAGAGGCTTAGGAACCTATGGGACAACTTTCAGCGTTCTAACATCAGAATCATAGGGGTGCCAGAAGGAGAAGAGGGAGATAAATAAATTGAAAACTTATTTGAAAAAGTAATGGAGAGCTTCCTCAATCTGCTGAAGGAAATAGACTTCCAGGAGGTCCAGGATTCTCAGAGAGTCCGAAGGAAGCACACACCAATAATAATTCCATTACTCAAGATTAAAGAGAAGGAGAGAATCTTAAAAGCAGCAAGAAAAAAGGAGAGAGTTTCTTACAAAGAAGTTCCCAGAAGACTATCAGCTGATTTCTCAAAAGAAACCTTACAGGCAAGAAGGGACTTGAAAGAAGTATTCAAAGTTGTGAAAGGTAAGGACCTACATCCAAGATCACTTTATCCAGCAAAGCTATCATTTAGAATGGGAGGGCAGATAAAGTGCTTCCAAGATAGGGTCAAGTTAAAGGAATTCATCATCACCAAGCCCTTATTATATGAAATGTTAAAGAGACTTATCTAAGAAAAAGAAGAAGGTCAAAATTAGGAATAATAAAATGACAACAAAAACAACTATCACCAACTGAACCTAAAAAAATGAAAACAAAAACAAACTAAGCAAACAACTAGAACAGGAACAGAATCACAGAAATAGAGATCACATGGAGGGCTATTAGTGGGTAGGGGTAGTGGGGAGAATGGGGGAAAAGATTCAAGGAATAAGAATCACAAATGTTAGGTACAAAATAGACAGGAGGAGATTAAGAATAGTATAGGAAATGGAGAAGTCAAAGAATTTACATGTATGACCCATGGACATGAACTAAGGAGGGAATACGGGTGGGGGGTGCAGGGCAGAGGGGTATAAAGAGGGGAATAATGGGACAACTGTAATAGCATAATCAATAAAATACGTTAAAAAATAAATCAGTGCTGGATTTTATCAAAATTTTTTTAGCATCTATTGATATGGTCATGTGAATTTTGTCCTTTGTGGTGTGTTATATTTATTCATTTGCCAGCTGTACCATTTCTGCATCTCTGGCATGAATTCCACTTGATCATGGTGTATGATTTTTTTAATGTGTTGCTGAATCTGGATTGCTAATATTTTGTTAAGGATTTTAGCATCTATGTTCATTAGCAATAATGGCCTGTAGTTTTCTTTCTTTGTTGTGTCTTTATCTGGGTTTGGGATTAGGATGATACTTACCTCGTAAAAAGAGTTGGGTAGGCTTCCCTCTTCTTGATTTTTTGGAATACTTTGAGAAGTACAGGTGTTAGTTCTTCCTTAAATATTTGATAAAATTCACCTGTGAAGCCATCCAGTCCAGGACTTTTGTGTGCCGGGAGTGTTTTGGTTACTGCTTCAATTTCACTAGTTGTTATAGGTCTATTCAGGCTTTCTGCTTCTTCTTGATTCCATTTTGGAACATGATATGATTCTAGAAATTTGTCCATTTCACCCACATTGTCCAATTTTTTGGCATATTCTTGTTCATAGTAATTTCTTACAATCCTTTCTATTTATGTGGTATCAATTGTAACTTCTCTTTGATTTCTGATTTTATTTATTTGGGTACTGTCTCTTTTTCCAGATGAGTCTGATTAAAGGTTTGTGAATTTTATTTATCTTTTCAAAGAACCAGGTCCTGAATTTATTGATCCTTTAAATTGTTCTTTTATTCTCTGTGTTACTTAATTCTGCTCTGATCTTGATTATTTCCTTCCTTCTATTTGTTCCAGGCTATTTATTGTTTTTCCCCTTGTTCTTGTAGAGGTTGGGTTAGGTTCTTTATTTGAGATTTTTCTATCTTCTTTAGGTAGGCCCATGGTTGTTGTGTGTTTATTTTCATTTGCTTCATGATACTTTTTGATTTCTTACTTGATCTCATTTTTGACCCATTCATTATTTAACAACATGTTATACAGTCTCCACGTATTTGAATGTTTCTGAGTTTTTTTCTGGAGGTTGGTTTCCAGTTTCAATCTGTTGAGATCTGAGCACATGCTTGATATGATTTCAATTTTCTTGAACTTGTTGAGGCTTGTTTTGTGTCCTACCATGTGTTCTGTCTTAAAATGTTCTATGTACATTTGAAAATAATATATGTTTTGCTTCTTTGGGATGAAATTTTCTGTATATATCAAGTCCATCATGTCATTCAGTGCTACAATATCCTTGTTGACTCTCTGTTTGGAAGATTTATCCATGTTAACAGTGTGTTATTAAAATCCCTATAAAGGCCTGCGCTTTGCTGGACTTAGTGGAATAGGGCCCTAGGAACCAGTGTATTTTGTTTCCCTGAGGGAAGTTCAAATTGGGCTCTTTAGGTGGTTCTCTGTCTTTCTCTTTTGGATATGCACCCTGCAGGGGGTGCTTGAACCTGTCCTGCCTATTTTGCAGAGCTTCCCGTTGGAGGTGGTGGTGCTTGCAGTCCTGCAGGGGGTGGGGGCAAGGTGCATCCTTCCCTTCCCAGAGGTTCAATCTCTGCCAGGGGAAGGGGGCGCTCTGCCTGGCTCTAAATAATCTCAGGTATTCCGCTCTTGCTGGTCCAGTTCCCAGCCCACTGCCTTCACCATAGACAGAGTCCGAACTCTCCACTCTGAAGTTTCTGGCCTGCTAGCGGTGCCAGGCCGGGACCGAGAAATCCCTTTACTGTGCACCTGTCTGATCACTCAGCTGTATTCAGTGGGAGCAAACTATACTTATTCTTTTCCCTTTGCTGGCAGGGCAGCTGCACACAGAGTCCCTGCCCAGCACACTTTAGCTCCCCTTTTAAAAAGTCTCTGGGCATACCCACTGCAGCACAGAATCACTGTCCAGTTTTCTGTACACATACCACCTCTCCAAAAATCAGTCAATCTCTCTCTCTCTGTCTCTCTCTCTGTCTCTCTGTCTCTGTCTCTCTGTCTGTCTGTCTGTCTGTCCATCTGTCTGTCTCTCTCTCTCTCTCTCTCTCTCTGGCAATCTCCTGGTTGGCATTTGCTGCTGCAGCTATGGGTGCGCTGCTGTGTAGCCCAGATCTCCCTACTTGGTGTACTCAAGTTACTCTGCCACTGCCTGGGTGTTTTCTGCCCTGGGAGAGGAGGGACTTGCAAAGCTGTGATTTCTGATTAGGCTCTCCATGGCTGCAGGCACCACACATAGGCTGTTTCCCCTTCACACTATAAAATCTCTTTACCACCTATTAGAAATGTGCAAGGAATAGAGGCAGGAGGAACTGGGTGATCTTATCCAAGTGCTGTTATTTGATGCTGTGCTTAAGGCAGGCTGAGTAGGGACCAACTGCAGCAGCGAGAAGAGGCTGGAATGGGGTTTTTAAAAGAAAAAGCACTGGGTTTGTGAGGGGATAGGGGAGTGATTAGTCTCTTGTTCTTCCAGGCGGGTGCCTCAAGGTTTCAGGATGTGGGCCAGGACAATGGGTTAGGTAAAGGGCCAGGCTGTTCCCAGGTACAGGAGGGTCAGTCTGACCACCACCATGGTGTCTGGTGCCAGATGTCTATTGTGTGCGGTGGGAGAGAGTTCAGTTAAGCCGTGGGCTATCAAATGAGTTGGGACAACTGAGACATGGATAGTCCTGCTGGTTGGAAAACTGGCCTGACAGTCATGAGCAGTCTGGTGGGTTGAGGATCTGACCTGACCCTTTCACTGCCCATTGTGAAGCATCTTCTATACCCCTTGGCTTCCAAACTTCATATTAGCTAAGATTCTGTTGAATGTTCAGTCTGTTTGTCAGAAGATCAGTTGAGCATCTGAGTTAGGGGCAAGAACGAGTAGACTCAGCTTCCACCTACTTGGCCACCATCTTCTCTTCTCAAACTTAAAAATCTTGACAACAGAGCATGTATTATGATTTAGGAAGTACAGACAATTACATACCTTTTCCAAATGCGTGTCTTTGTGTAATAATTTGTAAAGTACCAGTATTTTCAACTGTGAAAGCCACTAAATCCAATTATCCAGATAAAGTTAACTTTGATTCGACCTTCAAATCACTGTGATTTTAACTCAGAAACACTTTTAATACTGTTAGATGTGAAATTTAAAGAAAAAAACAAACCTGTTGTAGAATCTATTATCACTTATCCACGTCCCCATTTTCCTCACCTGTTGAGGTTCGGCATGGCCCTGTACAAGTGGGCAGACGACCCAGCCGGAGCCTGAGTGCCACCAGTGTTCTTTTCTTGCTCTTTCTCTCCTGCGCTGTGCTCACAGGAGTTTTTGTTAACCTCTGTAAGCTGGGGTCCGGGAATGATCACAGTGACCCCTCGGCCCTCCATTGGACATCTCTCATGAGCAAGAAGTACATTTACTATTATCTTAACTTGCTGGTATTTTAATGGGTTTTTAAATCTTAGCATAACCTAGTTTATTCAAATTAATAAAATGATCTTTATTTCTTCTTTATTGCTTCCTTTTCTGATTTTTATTTATGATGCATGAAATACATACTATACATATATGTATAGATTATGTGTTTTATAAGTTTACATATATATTTTTATAATATGTATGTGTTAGTATAATGGCACTTATCTATAAGTTAGAAGTTATATATCATATAGTATAACCTTATATATATCTACATATAAAAATACATGTATTGGAGGGCATAAAATTCTTTTACCTGTTACTTGCATAATCAAAAAAGTTTGAAGACTACTATATTAGACTGTTTCTCTTGATAACAGGCTCTGTGCCTTAGTCACCTCTGGGGTCCCCACCGTAGGAAGTCCTTTTACATAATGGATTCTCAGCATATATTTGAACAAATGGATGATTTAATAAGTGAATGAATGGTTTACCAACTGGAGAGTTATTTTAAGTCTTAACCTTTTCTCCTGATAAGAAAACCTCTCATACATGTAGTCCTGATGTTTCCAGGTGCTTGTAGAAATGTAGGTGATGCCTCGTGTGTACATTGCTGTAGAAACTATGGATGAGAGAGAACCGGGTGATACACCATTCAAGTCATAACAGTGTTGAATGAAAACATGGAGTTGTAGGGTTGGTCCATTTTTGCATTTTTTAAAGCTTCTAGCACTGAAAAGAAAATACCAAACATCACTTTGTTTGGCTCATATTGAAAGCTTGATAAATTTGTTAAGATTACTTCATTTTGGTCTATTTTTAAATATTTTACAGTTTAGCTGTTATTTTTATATATATTATTGCATTTTATCCTCCCAACAACCCTGTAGGGATATGGTGTTATTTTCTCTATTTGACGGATTTTTAAAATTCAGAGAATTAGAAAGGGCTGTGACTTGTTCAAAGTATTAGAACTAGGCCTTCAGCACAGTTCTTCTGTCTCCACATTCTAACCTTTGTCACTCTTATGGGACATCAGAAATGGATCAGACCAGAATGAATAACAGTACTGTGTAATTTTTGCATGTCCTAATATTTTCTAAATAGTCGGATTAAAAAGGTACTTTGTGCTTCCCTCTGGCCAAGGCACATCTCACTAGCTGAAAACAAGCAGAGCTGCCACCTTCCCTGAGCAAGGGCCTGCCCCAGCTAAAGAAACAAGCGGCGGCTTACCAAAGAACAGTGTGTATGTCTCACCTGACCTTTTCCCCAACAAATAGTGGCATATGGCAGAGTTATAAAGGTTGTTGTAATGAATGATAAAGATACTAGTAAGAATAAACGAGTTGCTTTTATTTTTGGATAAAGAATCTGCACAAAATTGTACCAGGCACTAAGAAACAAATTTGGTGGAGTAGTAAAAGCAAGCATTGTTATCAAAACAGAGGAGTAATTGTTAATAAAGTCTCCAAGAGAAAAAATTAACTTATAATTCAGATACTAGAATGAAGATTTTCTTACAAAGAGTCAAACAATATACTATCTATGAAACTAGTCATTGTTACTACCCTTTCTGCTCCTTTTTCTTGCTACCATTGAGCGCCTGTGCCTTTATTGTTGGTAATCCTTACAGTAAATTTTAAAAGCTGATATCACAAAGTAGAAGTGCGGGCTAATGTACGTAGACAGCTTACCCAAGGCATGGACTCAGGCCCAGATGCCGCAGTTCAGTCTCTCTAGCTTGCCATGCCCCTGCTTACTTCAGTGATATCATCCCCAACAGATTTTCATAGTCAAAATTTGGCTTCTAAAAGATGCTTACTAAAAGATTTAAAAGATTTTTAAAAGGTTTATTATTGTGTAAATGACACTTTAAACCACAAGTTAGGTATTGGCTTTTCATATTATTTATGTGTTCAATTTTATTGCAACTCAATTGTTTTTAATTTCAAGGTCTTTAGTTTAATGGCTAAACCATACCATTGGGTTTTATTTCTTAAGTTGTTTATGGAATCATGTATTCGGAATAGGGACCATACCCTATTCTTTGCTATGTTCCCCCGTAATGATTCCAATGATAAGGATTCAATGGTGGCTCCACAAAATAGTACTACCGGGCCTTTTCATGCTGTCTGCAGTGGGACACGCTGTCGTGGGGCACTTTCTCTGTGTTAGCCCATTTCATCACAGAGCCACACAGCTGAACAGGGAATCCAGGATTCTAACCCAAGTATTTATTGCTTTTGATTTAATTGTAGTCATTCTTACTTTTAAAAAACTCAAAATATCAATCAATACTCAATCAGAAAGATTGAGATTTTGAAAATGGAACAATTTTTACAGACCAGTTTATGCAATTTTACATAGAAATGTGGTGATGCCTCATATTGTAAAACAAATATTCATTTGCATATAAAGACAGCTTCCTATTTTCATGTCATTTTCACTTTCTTAGTTGAAGTTACTTTCTTGTGAAAAAGACTAAATTGAAACAAATGAGTTTGATTTCTCAGTTAATATTTAGTTAATTTTTACCTTTAAGCCTAAAATTGCATATATATTAAAACGATAAAAAATGAAAAATAACAAAATTAAGTGCATCGAGTTTCAAATGAAACTGATAGTCTGTGTACAGTAATCTAAAGTAGTCAGTAATAGTTTATGATATTATACTTTTTACATATCAGACTTTAACTTTGAAATAGGAAAAGTTATGATTCTGTTAAACATA
Organism: Micronycteris hirsuta; assembly: GCA_004026765.1. Taxonomy (NCBI): domain Eukaryota; kingdom Metazoa; phylum Chordata; class Mammalia; order Chiroptera; family Phyllostomidae; genus Micronycteris; species Micronycteris hirsuta. The sequence continues at coordinate 30,961 of PVJI01007195.1, read as the reverse complement.
GTCAGTATTAAAAGCTGTCTGTGAAGTATGTGAATGCTAAATAAATTCTTGTGAATGTAATCCTTTCTTACAAATGGAAAAAAATAAGCCATGAAATCATATTATTGTTATTTTCACTGCTAGCAATATTTTTTATTTTCATAGAAGGAAGTTTTCTGATTCATTTAAAAGCTAGGAGATCATATTAATTAAAGTCCTCCTTCCTCCCCCTCCTAAAAAAGATCCTGAGAAAGAAAATAGAAGACTGTAGAGAGTGAAGTGATTCATTCGTATACTACATAAGAAGGGTATCCTTTCCTTGAATATTCATTTTAAAAATATTTATTTTTGCCTATATGGCAAAAGGCATTCATCAATTTAGGAAAAGTCATCAGTTTAGGAATGAATGAACTAAAAAATGAAGACCTGGGACACAACATGCCTTTTTCCAACAAAAGCTATTTTTGTTGCAGAATATTTAGGCCTTTCTATCTGTCTGGCAGTATTCATACAGTTTCTGGTTACTTTGTGTTTAATAGGCAGTAATTTCGATAATGTGTCTTCAGAGTATAATTGAATAGATAATTTACTTGAAAAAATAACACCCCAAAGTTCTTTCATGTTATGTTTCAGTTTGACCAAAAAAAAGTACATTGTGGGATATTTATAGTATTTTTTCAATCTATTTATATCTGTAGACTAGCACTGATAACTGATTTAGGGCGCAGGGGTTAAAAACAGGAAATGTGGTTTATAATGTAAGTAGTATCTCCAGAGTTTCCAAAGTTTGATTTTTGTACTATTGACTGAAGGGTATCATGTTTCAAAACAACATTAGGCAGTGTACCTTGAAATCTGTCTGTATTGAAAGGAGTCGTCTGTCCAATTATGACAGGAAATGCTTCATGGAAAAGTTTACCTTCTTGGTATAGGTTCAAATTGTATAGTAGTAGTTTTCTGTAATTACGCAGTGTTCTCTCTCTTCAGCTTTTTTCAGACAGCCTTCACACTGTCAGATTAAATATGTCTTATGTAACTTTTAGTAAATTTCTTTTGGCCTTTGTATTTTTAATAATTTCTGGTGTTTTAATTGAAAGTTTTGTCATTATAGTTGAAGAGGTGAATGTATATATTATGGTTATGATTAATTATAGTAATTAGAGAATTTAAGTTAAAAAACAAAAAGGTATGAAGCAGGGATCTAATTTTGTGTGGCCTTTGGCAGAATTAATCAAAACTAAAAACCTTTGGATCAGCAATTCTACTTCTAGGAAGACGTCTTACATAAATTATTCCATGAAAATACAAAGATCGATGTCCATTGCAACATTATTTATAGTAGTACAAACTGAAAGTCAACCTAACTGTCTAACAGTAGGGGAATAAATTATGAATAAGTAGAGTGAATAATAAAAATGAATAACTTAGAATAAATAGAAGCATGAATAATAAATATGGTGCAACCATACTATAATATACTAGGCAGCCATTGAAAATTATAAGGTAGCTCTGCATACACTGGCATGGAAGAACTTCTGTGATATATTATGGACAAAGTAAGCAAATTTCAAGAAGAGAATGTGTAGTGTATTCTAATATTTTAGGGAAAAATATGTTTTACAGTTTTAATTACTTTCTTGTGCTATTTTAGAGAAGATGAAAGACCCTCTGCTGTGTGCAGTATGGTGACATTTTCTTTAATCTGGGTGTGTCCCAGTAGTATGTAGGTCTTGTGAGGAGAGGAACTGTGTTTTTTGTCAGTTTGCTTTTTTTGATCACTACTACTAAAGCCCCAGTACCTGAAATAGAGTCTGGCATGTAATAATAACAGACACTCAATAATTTTTAACAGTGTGCTGATTACAAAAATCAAATGCCCTCCTCGTTAGATTAAAAGAAGAAACTGACAAATATAGCAAGAAAAAAGACTCTTTTTCTACTTTGATGTATGAAAAACAAGACCTTCATTCTTGGAGAAGATGGTATGTGGTATATAGGCCCACTTACAGGAAGCCCACCCTGTGAAAAGAAGCCTACAGGTTCTTGCTCAGAGCAGACATGAGCTTTGTTTTCTCCATGGGGAATTCCCACACGAGGCTACTAGATCAATTGCTAAGTGATAGTCTAGGTTGATACTGTGTGGGCGGGGACACTTTTTTGGTCAAATATCATGACACACTCTAATTTCATATTCAGAGAGTACAGGAGACACATATACTAATTGTTTAGAAGCTGTTCTCATTCCCTTGCCTAAATAACATGGAAAGTTGTGGGTGTTTATCTAAGGGGAATCTTTTTTAAAGCAATACTTATTACTACACCATAGTAATGTAGCATCTGTCTCTAATTTCAAGGAGCAAGTCAGTTTGCCTTATTTTTCCTGATCATACTCTCCACATTGATAGTGCCTTCTAGTACCATAAATTTGGTATTTGTGACCCACTATGAAAACCTAGATTTCCTAACACATAAACTGAGAGTGCACTGTGTTCTAATATATCTGAGCATCTGCCTAAGTATCTAGCACATAGTGAGCATTCAGCGAATATTTAATGACTTATTATTTGGATTAAAGTATTTGCTTAAGTATGTAGCTAGAAAAATGAGACATTTAGAAAACAAATGTATTTAGCCTCAGCAATATTTTATTCTGCTATACTTTCTTAATTCAAATTGTGTTTTTCAAATTAATTCTGAAAGATTATTTTAGAAGGACTCTGTTTTCTTAAATCCTATGAAAAGTGAAAGACGCATGCTTTAGCAGAGAATATCTCCTTTGCACATAAACTGAGCAATTTATGTTTTTAGTGAATGACAAATATAGAATATTATATTATAGAATTCTACATATATTAAATTTTTTCATTCAGTCGGTCACTTAATAATTTATATAAGACGGTTAAGTTCTAGGAGCTTACTAGTGAGCAAGACACATGTGGTCTTTGTCTTCTTTGGTTTCTTAACTCATAAATATTTGTAAACATCTGCTATAGGCCAGCCACTAAGGCAGTTGCTGAGGATACAAAGATGCAGTAAGTAAGCTACAAGGATTGTGCTTGTAGCTTACAGTCTAACAGAGGAGAGAGATTAATCATGTAGTCACACAAATAGGAAGCTGTGGCAGTAGCAGGAATGGGACCTAGCAGTGAGGATATGGCGGGAGCTAAGTGCAGCAAAGTACAAGGGAAAGTCAGTGGGTGTTACCAGTAATATTGCCTTCCATTGACGGCTGTCTGCTGTCATCAGCTACTTAGAAATATTTCATTTAATAAATGGTATCTCTGCTTTACAAAGAGAAAACAACAAATTAGAGCTGTTCAGAAACTTGCCCAAAGGTGACTGATTAAATAAGTATCATGGGTATTTGAGGTCAGCATCTGCTTCTGCCTTCTGTTCACATATATACAGCGTGGGGGGGGGGGGGAGTAGGTTTATAGTTCGCATGGAAAATAATACAGTAATCAATAATAATGCAAGAGTAAATTCTGTTTTGTGTACTCACAATTGCAGACCTACTTTTGCCACACCCTGTAGAATTCTAATTCAGGCCACTCCTCAGACACCACCATAGGACCAACACTCCTAGCCTTCTCCAGTATGTGGTGTTTAACCATTCTTTTCAAAACCAGTATGACAAAAGAGTTCCACTAAAATTCCAGCTTCCAGAGAATTTTGTGTAAACCAGTAAAGTAAAACTATCATGAAAGACAAGTCCCTCCAGTTATAGCACATTGCAGTGACATTTGATATTGTATCTGGGCGTCTGCTGTTGTCGTGGTCTCATGCACATTCAGCTGTCCTCGGATTCCTTGTGCCCCTGGAAAGAACTTCGCCTACAATTCACATATGCTGCAGCAAGATGACAAAATGATAGGCTTTTTTTCTTTGTTTTTAATCCTCGCCTGAGGATATGTTTACTGATTTTAGAGAGAAGGGAAGGGAAAAAGAGAGAGAGAAACATTGATTCCTTCTCGTATGTGCTCTGTCCAGGGATCGAACCTACAACCTTTTGGTGCACCACCCAACACTGCAACCAACTGAACCACTCAGCCACTGCAAGATGACAGTTTTGATGGGTTACGTTGTCCAGACTTGTTTCAGAAAGAGAAATTAGTGGGGGGGTTTTTCAGTCATCATACATTTTTCCCAACTATTTATGTCTTTATTTAAAAACTAGCACCTGAAGTATGAGGGGAGATACCCCAAAAAAACAGAATTATCTTCTGGAGGTCAGACCCCTTGTAGTACAGGCTTCCCCTGTTAGGTGAGTGTTCTAGGAACCCATCTGTATCAGTGTACCAGCTGGCATTGTTGTGAGAGGCTGCATTCTGCTTCAGTGAGATTATTTTGAAGACTCTCAAGGTGTTGGCCCATTTCATGAAGGTTGATTTATAAGCACACCTGCCCACACCGCCCTGAGTGCTCAGAAGCTTTTGACCAAAAATAACATGAACCCCATGCTCCACCTTCCCTATTCACCTGATCTTTCCCCCGAATGACTTTTTTTGTTTCCCTGGATAAAAAAAAGTCCTTAAGGGCAAATATTTTACCAATGTGGAAGAGGTGAAATAAAAAAAAAAACCAGCAGAAGAACTAAAAGGAATCAAACTTGATGAGCTCAAAAAGTTTTGAGCAGTGGGAAAAAATGTCATGATAGCAGTATTTCATCAAATGGAGAGTACTTCGAAGTTGACTGAAATAAAACATGTAAGAATAAATAACAATTTTTAATAAAAAAATATGGGTTTTGAGGGGTGGCCTCCCCTTGCATGTGTACTACTTTATAATCTATAAAATGCTTCTTAACCACTAAATGATAATCTCTCTCAGGGTGGGTTACATCTGTTTTTCTCACTTTCGTACATCACCACCTGGCAGTACCTAGCAAATAGTACATACACAACAGATATTTGAAGAATAAAGGAATAAACATGTTACATTTTTATAATAGCTTTGTTAGCAAAACAATAGGCAATTGCCTAAAAAGCGAATTGATTTTTGTCTAAGGCCATATTATTAGTATATAGGTAAGCCAGACCTGGATCCCAAGTTTTCTGACTTTCTATTGAATGTTCTTTCTGTGATCTCAATGAACTAAAAATCATCATCAACACTGAATATTAAAATTAGAATATACTGTATAGTGGGAAGAGAAGGAACACATACCACCCACATAACTGCAAAACGGTCCCTTTTTCACAGTTACGGACCTTTTGAAAACTAACCAAAATCAAATCCTGGTCCTGGCCCTCAGTGCCATGACCATGGTCCCTTTGAACTCATTCTTCATTCTGCCGTTTGCTCTAAGGCCTCAACCACTCTGATGACAAAATGTATGTGCAGCCTTTCTCTGACAGCTCCAGAATCTTCCTCAGGCAACATCTTTCCTGGCGTTACTACTACCTCTTTCTTACTTTACAAATCAAACCCTTCCCATTGAAGGGAGAGACTGTCAAGTTTAGCTCAGCTGTCAGTGAAATCACAGGGAAGACCCGACTTTACACTTCCTCAAACTCAAGTCTGTTCTCTTTCAACTTGGGAGTGTTTGCATTTTCATTCTTTTGGCGTGATTTCCATACTTTCTTTTCCCAGTCAGACAAGAGCAAACAGCCACTTTAGCTACTGAAAAGAAGGTTGCTACCTGCTGTTGTGTTTGGTGGCGTTCTTTGATGTCAGTACGGTGTGGTGCAAGCGAGGCATCTGCCACTATTACTGGATTCTTTTGATACAGGTTTTTTAAAGAGCTGGCAGTCCTCCCCCACAGTTGAACTTGGAGCAACATGGTAAAACAAAACTAAACAGATAAGCCCAAGGGGTTAATCTGCATGTAGTTTGTTAGAAACCCATCTTAAAGTCTCAGTGTGGACCCCTGAGTGAGTACAGGGTAGAGGTTAGGGAAGGAAGAAGGCTAGTGAATACAGTCTGATACTGGCTTTGTTTCTTGTTATAGATAACTGGCTGTAGGTTGGAGCACAGAGAAAGGAATTGAAATTCTTAACTAGGAAGACCACAAAGATCTTATCTGTTTCATGTTTATAAACCTTCATCCCTCACTCCCTAGACACAGACTCTGTCTAGTCTTTAGGACCTTTGACCTGACTTTGCCACCCCTCCCCTAATGCTATTCTTTAACCTCTGAAGGATGTCACAAAATAGAAATAGCAAGTAAATGTTTCACAAATTAAATTGGAATACAGAGATTTTAAAAAATATATAAAACCCTTTCATATAGCCATGTAGCACTAACGTATATGTACAACTAAATACATACACAAACACCAATAAATTAAGGCAAAAATAACTAAGTATTTCGGGGTCTTATACTGGGTATGCTTCCATATTCTACTGGAAGGACCTAATGTCTGACTGCCTCTGTTGTGTGCCTAGCAGTGTTCATCAGGGAGTAGAATTTCAACAAGTTCATGTTGAATGAATGAGCACTTTTAGACATTCCTTTAGTACTAAGCAATTTTAGCCCAATAGACAATACAAAAAACATATTTGCATTTAACACAATCGGTAGCATTTTGGAGAGAAGCAATCAGTGGTTTCTTTTTTTTATATTTAAAATTTTGTTGTTAAATTATAACACCAGCATATGCATTACTTTGGGAGGTTAAAATTACATTTTGCTGAACTTTGTCTTGAGCTAACATGCATTTTTCAGATGCGTTCAATTTAATTCTATCTTTTCGAACTTTTACTGAGCTACTGTGACTTGACTAGGAGCTCTTTTTCTCTTCATCCCTATGGCCACAAATTTTTTCCTTCTGTTTTTCCAACATTACCACTTACCCCTTGAAGTAGTTTGTCCATTGCTGTTGGGGGCTGAGGGGCAGTTATATCACTTTTTTCTGTTCACAAAAATAAGGTCTCCAAGAAATTCAGGATTTTTTTACTTGTCCGAGGTTAGAATTCTGTGCTCCTTCCAATACATTATTTTTGTGAAACCTGTGGTCAGCAATAACGTAAAGCAGGAAGATTGATTTATTTTTTCAAATTTTCTGTCAACAAAAGTACGATTCTACAGGCTGAAAGCATCCTGTGCTTTTTTTTTTCCTGCTATTCACAGCTTTGTTTTTAGAATTGTGTTGAGTAATTTAGATTTATCTTGTTTACAGGGTGTTTTATTAGTAATGCTTAGGCTGATGGGTTCTTGCCAGGAAATGTTTTTCCTATCAGGGTCAGAGTGGGAGTTGACTTTATAGCATACTAAGCATGTGACATTGTCTTATTTCATTCTAAGTTTAACTCTTTGCTTTTTAGTCAGCACTCTGACCCCACTCTTGTCTTCACATTAAAGAATTTTAAAACTTAAAAACTGCCCTCATATTTTCAGTCATTGCTAGAACACAACCTCCTGTTCATATAGTAGTAGCATTGACAGGACCCTGGTTTTCATGGAGGGTAGAGACTCTTGAATTTCTTATTCTTAAGTTGCTTAGATCATCACTGGCCTAATATTGTGCTTTTGTGCTTATATTTTTAGTAACTATATATATTTTGTACGCATTTATAAGCTAGTCTTCCACAGGGTTGCAATTTAAAGATTCTAGACCTGAGTACAGTGATTTTGGACTGTTGAACCAAAGTGCCCTTCCTTGCCTCCCTCCTCTCACATTGGGACAACTGCCAGGGAGCGGGGAACAAGATAAGACATATTGACCCAAGTGATCGTGATTGTCACAGCCAGGTCGGACCCCATGCCATGACGGTAGCAGTGAACAATCCAAGGAACATCTCTGTGGTGTGGCTTTCTTCTTACAGAAAGAAAGCTTCTCTGGACTTGAGCACAAGTTAGTTTATTTCACTTCCACTTATAATAGATTCCTATATTATTTTCTCCTATCTCCTCGATAAGACTTATTAGCTTGCAATTATCTTTTCTCAGGAAATCAACTAATTTCTGGATTATATTTAATTACTCTTCAGTCAGCTTTATCAGTTTTTTCATCAGAAAAATATAATTAATAACACCTGAACTTTCATATCTCAAAGAAATATATATGAAATTTGCTCCTCAAAAGAAAATCAGTGTACCTATATATATACCATCGTATATGACAGAAATCAAAAGCTAGTTATGTATTTAGAATCTGCAGATGTCAATTCAAAAAGTTGATTATAGTTCTTAGTATTTATCTCAACTTTCCTTAATCAATAGCTTGAATGACATTTGGGAAAAGATTCTCTTTTAACATCATTACTGTTAATACACATGATTTTACAGTGCAGTAGAAATTTCCCTGTTCTATAGAGAAGGAATTCTCTGTGTGTGCAGTTAATTTAGAAGGCATTCTGAAATATTCCACTCCAAATCCGAGTAATTGTTTTGGAATTACAATAAAGCAGCATTTTGTTCTTATGTTTTTTTTTCCTTGCATTATAATGAAGCTGTTAATGAACCCTGTAAATACCAGCACCTCTGGTCTTGACCACAAGTTAGTTTATTAAATGCATTATCTTCTTTAAGCCTCACTGTTCTTAAGTTTATTAATAGAAGAAAAAGTTGGGCTCACAGTCTTCTTGCCAAAAGTTATAACTTGTAGGTTATGAAATTGGGGTTTGATCCAAGGTAATCTGACTTCAGACTTTTATACTGTTAAATCTTTGTGCGTGCTTTTAAGTGAAGTAGGGTTCATTAATTCTGTACCACCTGAAATCTGGTATTTTGTCCAGTCTGTAATATGTTTTACAGAATCAGATTGAATGTGATTTTGTCAGAAGTTTCTCCCAAAAGTAAATTTTTAAGGTCAAAATAGTTTTTCTGCATAATAATTTGACTTTTATATTTGGCAGTTTAATGCTACAGTACTTAGCACATGTTTTATAAGTTTTGGTAGATACTCTTCTGTTGTCAGTTTTTTTGGTTGTTGACTTGAGTGTGTGTATGCATATATATGAAGAACATATATGAAGAAACCAAAGGACATTTTAAAATTTCAGTTTTGAAGGAGGCTGACAAATAGTTACAGAGAACATAAACAATGACACTGGAAAAATAATGAAAGAAAACTCTTAAGTAATTTAACCTTTTTTAAAAAAACCTGTACAAAAATAGTCCTTTCACCGTTTGGTTCTCAAAAGGAAATTGACAGTGGTGGTGTTACTTTCTGTTTCTCCTTAGACAACTGTGCAGTGATGCCAGCAGCAGGGACAGGCAGCTTGTGTTTCTATTAAATGCCTTTTCCCTCCCCCACCTTGTTTTCAGGTGTCAGAAACTATTTGAAAGAAGCATTGGTGAATATAATTGCAGTACACGCAGAGGTAAGCTATCATTTGATGTTCCTAAGAGATACAAGTAACTGGAAAAGGAGAAAAAGGCTGATTTGTGGATTTTATGGTGGCCTTTTTCCCCAAATTTTTGTGCATTCCTTTGTGGTTAACAAATTAAAGTCAGGATATGTCCCCATAATGCACCATTTCTCCTTATTTTAAACCTCCTTTCAGGTATTCACTATTTCCAAGGAATTGGTGCCTCGGGTCCTGTCCAAGGTGGTGGAAGCAGTTTCTGAAGAGCTCAGTCGACTCATGCAGTGTGTTTCATCCTTCAGCAAAAATGGAGCATTACAGGTACCAGAATTATTCACACTTCCATGTCAAACTTTCAGTTCATTTAAAACACACAGGTATATTTTTAATCATCAATCTTATGATACACAGGGAGATTATATATTAATGGATCTGCTGATTTGTGATCCACAGTCTCTCTCCTGCATAAGCCTTCCCCATTATGTCTTGTCTACAAGTTCCAGAGTTTCTGTGTCTTTAGAACAGAGCAAGACCTTGACAACCCTTGTGAAATTATCTTGACTGAGGATTCCTTCAAAAATTCTGTAATTTTCTTTGTTTTATTTTATAGTTTGTCTTTACTACATTTAATTTAACAAGAAGTTTTTAGCAACTTTTAAAAAAATAAATTTAGGAATTTTATTTTTTTTAAAGATTTTTCTTACTTATTTTTAGAGAGGGTAGGGAAGTAGAAAGAGAGGGAGAGAAATATAGATCAGCAGGTTGCCTCTCACACACCCTCATCCGGGGACCTGGCTGGCAACCTAGGCATGTGCCCTGACCAAGAATTGAGTTGGCAACCTTTCCATTCGCAGGCCAGTGCTCAATCCACTGATCCACAACTTTCTTTTAGCAAGTCTTTTCAAACTATTCAATGTAGTTTGCATAGAAATGACAAATAGCTGTCTCTTTTCTTTAATACTCCATTGGTTTATGTTGTAGTTATTTAAATTATGTAATTACAGTAACAAATATAACTTACATAAACCAAATGATCAAGGTTTACAGGCATGTGGGAGTGTGACCTCCTACATGTAAGGTTTCAGTTATCTAGAACACAGTGTGTTTTTTAAAAAGTACTAGCAGTTCTTCTTTCAGTGATGGCTGAAGAAGATCTTATCAGGCCAACCCCCTATAGAAAACAACTGTAATCTTAAATAAAATATAAAAATTTTAAAATGTGAAAAATCAAAAACATGGAAAACACTTGGAGAAATGACCATTAGTAGGTGATTCTGGAAGAAATGGTACTTGGATGAATTCCTCATTTTTTTAAGGATTTTAGCCTGAAGCCAGGTCCAGAGGTACCTAAAACTTCACAAAACCTACATCTTTTAGGCTTAAAGAATAGGGCAACGTACTATAGGAAAGTGAGGAAGCTATCCCAGAGAACAGAAAGCAAGAGCTATAAATTGTATGTATAAGCTTAAGTCTCTAGTTGGCCCCTAAACTGTACATGCATGGCTGGACTCCACTATAACTAGCCCAATTAAAGCTAAAAGAACTGAAGTAAGAATTAAAATGCTGCCCAAGAGCCAGGGGTTTTCAGTTTGAGTACAAAAAAGGAAATTGCTTGCTAAAACAAGCAAAACAAAAGCAATACTCTTCAGAGGCATATTACAGAATCCAGAGTCTCTCCAGTATGACATATACAGTGTCCGGGATACAATCCAAATTTTATTGAAATGTAAAAGAACAAAACAGGAAAACATGTCCCATTTTCAATAGAAAAGACAAGCAAATGAGAGCTATCTTGAGATGACCTAGTTGTTGGAATTTAAAGACAAGGATTTTAAGCAGTTGTGTTCAGTAATGGAAAGGAGACTATGCTCAAGTGAATGAAGAGATAGGAAATCTCAGCAGAAAAGTCTTAAAAGAGTAACTAAATGGAAATTCTGGAATGGAAAACATATATATAGTTTTTTTTTACAATCTACTAGATCAGAATAACTGCTGAATGGAGAGGACAGAAGGAAAGTCACTGAATTTGCAGATCCCATATGAGAAAAAGAGAAAGGAATAACTGGGAAAAAATTAACAGAGCACTAGGGACCCTTGGGGCAACATCAGAAGGTCTAGCGTAGACATAATTGAATTTGTGAAAAAGTCAGAATGGCCAATCATCACGTGAAAGATGGTCAGCAGCATCATCAGTCGGAGCTCTTACACATTGTTAGGCGTGTAAGTCATACAACTACTTTGGAAAACACTCTTGCAGTTTCTTTGAAAACTAAACATACACATCCCCTATGACTCAGCCATTCTAATCATAGGTATTTAACCAAGAGAACTAAAAATATATGTTTATAAAAAAAACATACAAGAATGTCCATAAACTTTCTTCTTAATAGCCAAAACCTGGAAACAGCTCAGGTGTTCCTCAATAGAATAAACAAACTGCGATGTGTTCATATAACCAACTACTATTCAGCATTAAGGAGGACAAACTACTGGTACCACCTAAGTCACAGGAGGCAAACACAAGGCCCGCGGGCCAAATCCGGCCCTCCACCTGGTTTCATCAGGCCCAGCACCTTGTTTCTGCCCGGCAGCAGCACTGAGCTCTCGCTTAACTGTTAAGGAGTAGTTACATGTATACAGTCCTAAAGTTACATTTGGCCGTTTGAAGGTAACCTCAAGGCTGATGTGGCCCCTGGTGAAAGTGGACACCCCTGACCTAAATGAAGCTCAGGGGTGTTCAGCTGAGTGAAGGAATCCTCACATCAAAGCACACATATTACTGTATAGGTTTCTTCTCTGGTAGGAAGAAAAAAAATCTCAGGAAAGTGCTTTCCTCTGGGTATTGAGATTAAGTAGGAAGGGACCTCGGGGGTGGTTCTGTGCCTTGATATGGCTTTCCATTGCTCAGGTATATGCATCAGGCAGAGCTCATCAAATGGTACACTGTAAGATATGTCCATTGTGTAGTATGTAAATTTTAACTAAAAAAATTAAAAAGTATTGATCGATTCCCAGTCAGGGCACATGTCTGGGCTGCAGGCCAGGTCTCCAGTTGGGGGTGTGCGAGAGGCAACCTATTGATAGATCTCTCACACACCAATGTTTCTCTCCCTTTTTTTCCCCTCTTTTCCTCTCTCTAAAAATAAATAAATACATAAATAAAATCTTTAAAAAAAAGAAACAGGCTACTATAGTTAATCATGCATGGTGAAGTACAGCAAAACAATGTGATAGATTAGTAATTGGATAGATAAATGATAGTGCTAGTTAATGTTCATAGTAGAGACTATTAGTTTACAGGTGTTCACTGTAAATTCTTTCAAAATCTCTATACATTTTAAAATTTTCATACAAAAATATTGGGGGACAAAAGAAATGGAGAGCACTTGTAAATTTGACAAGTTGGTTGAGGAAAAATCTGTTACAAAAACTACTCTATTTCTAGTTGCCACCAATTTTCTCTAAAAATTTGATTTATCAGACTTCAAATATAAAGTTGAAAGGACATTATTATAGTAGTTCTGTTGCAGGAGAAAGGTAGCATAAATGGTGTGGTACTAAAAATTAATTAAAAGGAAGTTGCAGTAACTGCAGTTGACCTAGGCAGTTTTGAAATTACGCAATAACAAAAATCTCTCCTCCAGGCAAATTTTCTCCGCAACCCGTTTACCTGATAGCAAAACTTCTCTCAAAGGTAGCAGGAAGAGGTTAGGAAGAAATACTAGAATCAGCTGGAGAACTTTTTCCATATACCACAGGTCCTCAAATAAAATTGTTTTGTTCAATATCATTTCATAATAATGTTGATGGAAAAAATTGATTCCTGGGTGTTTGGGGTTTGCACATCCTCGCCACGTCTGTGAAGGTTTTCTCTGGGGACTCCGGTTTCCTCCCACACCCGAGAGCTGTGCACGTGTCTGCACTGTCCCATCTGCGTGAGTGTGAGATGTGTGAGGCGCCTGCATTAGAAGGGCGGGCGTCCAGGGTGGGGCCTGCCTGCACCCTCCGCGGCCAGGATGGGCGCCTGCCACCTGCAACCTGAACTGGAATGAGTGAGTTAGAGAATAATGACTTTACCTGTTTTTATTCATCTTTCTTAAATGTATATATAGCTCACTGTTATTTCAGTGTTTAATATTAGATGTGTTTGGAGTCCTTAATTAGAAGTTTGGTGATGTTTTTGTGACCAGAAATGTGCCATAGAACTTGGTTAGCCTGTGGTAAAATTGGTTTCATTCTACACTGTTTCTCTTATTATCACAGATTCCAGGGTCCTATCAATGACATTAAGTGAGGACTTACTGTTCACATGCCCAGGAGAATACTGGCCACCTCGACCATCCCAACCTCTAATGCTTTGATACTTCCTAGGAACTGGGCAGGCATTTTTCCATTTTGAAAAAGTTCAAATGAGCGTAACTGCCATACCTCACCCTTTCCCATTGAGAATGGCTGTGTTTAATGTCCTTCTTTTGAACAGATAACTCAAAGAAAGACTGCAGATTAATAATCTTTACTAATTATTTACATAAAAGGCCAGTGCATCTGTTTTCAAAACCTTCCTGAGAACCAGTTTAGAAAGGAGAGAGGAGTCGAGTGACAGTTTGGTGATTTTAGCTGATCTTTTAGCATGATATTTTTTGGCATACAGTTTTTTTGTATATTACATAAATAACTACAACTTTTATAATTGGCATAATCCATAGGTTAATTAATACACCTTGTTTGAATAAAGTTTCTACATGAAGATTAGTTTTACAGTGATTTATTTAATCCTAAAATATTCAACTAAAAGTTCTACCTTATTTTTTTCTCTTTGATATTCTCCTTGTAGGTATGCTTTTAACATAAGCTAGAGTATAAACAATAAAGGGAAATTGTCATACATGTGCTTTTTAGTTACAAACTATTTTTCAGGCTTCTAAAACACTGAAAAATGAAAGCAAACAATTGCTTTTCAAACAGAAAAGTTTCACTGAATATACTGTATCTTATCAGCTGTTATCTAGATTGGTTACAGAATTTCTAATAAGTCTGATTTAAACAACCAGCCATGTCTTTTAGGATTGTTTTACATTTTATGCACTCCTGGAGCATAAGAGCTGTTTGTTTCATATAGACTCCTGAGCATCACCCACACTATGGGTACCTGAGTCACAGGTAGAGGATGTGGGCTTTCCCTTCAGAGGCTTTTCTAGTACTCTCAGGAAAACAATCTGTGTAAAGCCACACTTCAGCAAGCTTGCAAACAAGTGTAAGCTTTAGGTTAGCTTTTCTGTAATAAAAGTTCTGTGCAGATAAAATTCCTATAGCATACAATGTATCCACAAGATAAAAAGAGTATACAATTCAGTGATTTTTTACTGTGTTCACAGAGTTGTGTAATCATCACCACAATCAATTTTAGAACGTTGCATCACCCCAGAAAGAAACCCCAGGTCCATTAGCAATCACTTCCCATTTTCCTTCCATCCCCTCTCCCCGGCATTAGACAAGCACAAGTCTGTTTTCTATCTGCTGATTTGCACATTCTGAAAATTACATATAAACAGAATCATATAAATATGGCTTTTTGAAACTGGTTTCTTTCACTTAACATAATGTTTGAAAGGTTCATCCATGTTGTAGCATGTATCATTTCTTTTTATGACTGAATATTCCATGATATAAATATACCACACTTTATCCATTCATTATTTGATGAGTATTTGGGCTGTTTGCAGTTTTGGCTAATATGAAGTATGCCTCTGTGAACATTAATTTACAAGTTTTTGTGGACATATGTTTTCATTTCTCTTGGTTATATACCTAGGAGTGGAATTACTAGGTCATATGGTTACTCTGTTTATCTTTTAATGAACTGCTATACTTCCTTCCTTCCTTTATTTATTTATTTTTGTTGTTGTTCAAGTATAGTTGTCACCATTTTCACCCACCCACACACCTCCCGCCCCACCCATTCCCACCTCCCACCCTTGAACCTACCCCCTTGGCTTTGTCCGTGTGTCCTTTATATGTGTTCCTTGATGGCCCTTCCCCTATTTTCCCCCGTTATCCCTTTCCTTCCTCCCCTCTGGTACCAGACTGGTTTCAAAGCATCTATATCATTTTGCTTTTCTACCACTGATGTATGAAGATTCCAGCTCCTGTACATCCTTGTCAATACATGTTACTGTCGGTCTTTCAGATTAAGCCATCCTTGTATGTGAGAAGTGGTATCTCATTCTTTTCATTTTACTGATAGTTTCCTTTCGAGGACAGAATTTTTAAATTTTGATGAAGTCCAATTTATCTATTTTTTCTTTCATTGCTTGTACTTCAATGTCATTTCTAAGGAGGCTTGCCTAGTCCAACATCCAAAGATTTACTCCTGTTTTATTCTAAGCATTTTATAGTTTTATTACTTACAGTTAGGTCTACTTTAAGTTAATTTTGTGTTAAGGAAGGGATCTATTGAGTTGGCCAAAAAGTTCATTTAGTTTTTTCCACACGATGACTCTAGTAGTTGTCTTTAACTTCATTTGAAACAATTTTGTTAGATTATGTGGTAACAGCTCTCACATCACCGTGCATTTAAAAAAAGCTTATCAAAATCAGTGAATTTTTGTGTAGGCATTTTAGTATTAAAGATGGAAGAAAATACGCAGTACTTTCGGTGTATTTTGCTTTATTTCAAAAATGGTAAAAATGCAACCGGCTGGTGTAGCTCAGTGGATTGAGCGCAGGCTGGGAACCAGAGGGTCCCGATTCCCGGTCGGGGCACATGCCTGGGTTGCGGGCCAGGTCCCCAGTGAGGGCCATGTGATAGGAACCATACATTGCTCTTTCTCCCTCCCTTCTCCTCTCTCTGAAAATAAATAAATAAAATCTTAAAAAAATTTTTTTTTAAATGGTAAAAATGCAATTGAAACACAAAAAAGTATTTGTGCAGTGTATGGAGAAGGTGCTGTGACTGATCGAACATGTCGAAAGTGGTCTGTGAAGTTTCTTGGTACTCTTGACATTTTGGCCAAGTGATTCTTTGCTGTGAGACTGTCCTTATGCATTGGAAGATGTTTAGCAGCAGCCCTGACCTCTACCCACTAGAAGCCAGTAGCTGGAGATAGCTGACATTCTCAGAATATCCGAATCAGAAAAGTTATTGGTGAAAATGGAAAAAATGTTTATTTTATGGTGAAAAAGCTAAGTGGAGTGGACTCTTTGGCCAACCCAATAATTTCATTCTTTTGCATGAGGATATCCAGTTGTCCCGGCATCTTCATTAAGAGACTGTTCTTTGCCTATTGAATAGTCTCAGCACCCATGTCAAAAATCAATTGATCACAAGTAAGGATACCCAGTCCTATTCTGTGTTTGTCCATATGCCAGTGTACTTTGCCTTGGTTATTGTAGCTTTATAGTAATTTTTACATCAGGAAGTGTGAATTTCTCCAGTTGTGTTACTCTTTTTCAAGATTGTTTTGTCTATTTGGAATCAGCTTGTCAATTTTTGTTTTTTGTTTTAAAGGTATCTGTGATTTCAGTAGGCATTGCACTGAATCTATAGCTTAACTTTTAGCTTAACTTTTGAGGTTAAAGTCAGTGTGCCTAGAAGTGCATAGGTGTGAGGAAGTAAGCCAGCCCACTTCCTTAAATCTGTGGAGGAGGGGATAGTTCAGGGACAGTGTTTCAGACTTTCCTTCCTCTCACAAGCAGACTAAAAGAAAAATTATTGGTTAGATAGTAAATACAGATTGCTGGGAAATCCTTGTGTAGTTTGTCCTTTTATAGCAAGACATCTAGCTGCCTGCCTTCACACAGTCATACTTGACTGTAAATTAATTTTCAGTCAGAGGAAATTTTGTCACAGCCGATTTCTTTGGACTGTTTTCAAAAGTTTGTTCATAACTAATAATCACATGGGGGTGGAGGTAACCATGTGCCTGTGGTATTCTGTCAGCCCTGTGCTCGCAGTGAACAGGCTGGAGGCCGTCCCCCTCGCCACCTATTTCTATTCGATGACCATCACAAATCCTTACTGTCATTTTGTCCTTTTCTCATCTTTAGGCAAGGCTTGAAATCTGTGCTCTGAGGGATACTGTGGCTGTTTACCTGACTCCTGAAAGCAAGTGAGATGCTAAATATTCTTATTCTAAGTGCTTCATTAATAATAAAGCTGGTCTTACGTATAAAATCTCTTGTAAAGATAACTGAGTAGAGTAAATGCTCATGATTTTGTGGCGTGTAAATGTTTATACTTGATCGATCAAATTTTTAGTTAAAAAATGTACATCTATATTAAGTCAGGGCTCCAAAGTCTGGTTCTTCATTAGCATAATATAAAGAAGAAAAGATAATGTAATTTTATGTTTTTCATTCTATACGATAAATTTTAGTCTCATAATCAATGTAGCAGAGCATTGCATTCTTTTTTTAAAAAAGAAAATAAGAATTGAGAAAATAAGTATATTCACAGCAGACTTTGAAGGACTGTTTAAGTGTTGTAATTATCAGAGGAAGCCTTGTGGTTTCTCTGAAAAATTTTGTAGTGGAAATTTGATAATTTTTAGCTGTTTTGAATGAAAGTCAGGATTTCCTATCATTGAAATATCAGTAGGTGAACTGAAACAGCCCTACTAACTACTTGCTTTTACAAAATTGTTTACTCCACTGGCAACATTACCTAGGAAATTTTGGCTTATACTGATAATGTGCATGAGAAGCCAAGTAGTATACAAATAAATTGTTTCAGGATATTTTGTGCAATGTGTTTATTCATCTCCAGCTTTTGATAACATGGCTAATGCCATCGTTCTCACTGCCATCATTACAACTGAAGGACTTCTCACATTTTTTTTCCTAACAAAATTAGCTTCTCATTCCTGTTCATCAGGCTGACCATTTCTAGGTGGCTCCTGTATTAGTTACTGCAGCACACCTTTTCCCAGTGGTGGTTTTTCTGCACAGAGTGCTAAATAATAGATGATACAAAGCATTCCTTCCATATTTGATGTGCATTCATGCCTTGTGTATTTATTCTCAGTAACTTAACCTTTCATAGCCTACTTCCTCATTTATACAATGAAGATAATAATACTTTGTAGGCAAAGTTTTGGGGAAACTAAATGAGAAAATGTCAACTCACCTTCTAAACTGTTGGTGCACTACAAATAAGTGGTATCGTCTTCCTCCTCATTATTATTGTCATAATGTAAAAATAAAGACTAATAGCATCACATTTGTTTTGATTAATTGAGAAGAGGTTTATAAGAAACAACATGATTGTGGAGATACGGCGGAGACTTTCCTCAACATCAGGAAAAAGGAGAGCCAATTTCCTATTGGGAAGGGAGCGAAATGTGCCCACAAGTTAGGAAATATCCCTGCAACCACACCCCGCCCCAGCCAGGAACAACTGAGGCTGCCCGGTGCCGGGCAGCTCACGGCTCTGTGGGGGCTTCGCAGTCTCGCTCTGTGTTGTTGGGACACCTGCCCCTCACCTGAGAAATCCTGGTCAAAACTTATTTCATGGTATATTGATGAGAATGTTTTTACACTACAAAATCAAAAACCACTTTAAAGTCATGAATAATTATATTTATTTCTTCACCTTAGTCAACTGTTTCTTAGTGAATGGTACAAGAATTACCAATATTCTCCCCTAAATGCTTTTCATTTGATTCAGTGATTTTCCTGGTACTTTCTACATTAACAAGTTAAACATACCAAGTTGCTGGTTTTAAAATTCACCTTCCTTTTTCATGAAATGAAATAGTGTTGGATTTTAAAATATGGATACATCTCTCCATTATTCTACAAATTTTAAACATAATAATATCTAAATTCTATAAAAATTTCAGTTATTATAAGACATTGGCTGTAAATCAGGTCGTGGACACGTCAATGCTCTGTGTCCCCATTTGTGTGACCTTTCCACAAGATCATATTTCTTAGTTTCCTTTCTTTCCATTTGCTTTATCTAGAGTTCAGTTTTGTTTTGAAAATAGAAGTTTAAAAAATTAAACATCCACATTAAGCTTTCATCTATTGTGAGTAGCATTCTTTTATAAAATTTAGTTCCTACTTCAGATTTTCAAGTTATATTTCATTTCCTAGATGAGTGTTTTGACCCTGCTCCTATCACGCCTCTGGTAACTATACCCTCCCCTTTACTTTTTCTATTGTTTTGCATTTTTACTTTTTCTCATATTTCTACATATTTCATTGGTTTATACTAGTTTCTTTATATTTAAGATATGCTTCAGAATTTTAATGATGCTCTGAATTCCACTCAGAAACATAAAATATGTGAACTTAAATGTTGCCACTTGTGTTCCAGGTCTAGTTTTAAACAGGCTTTGGAAGCCCTGCCTCAGCTTTCCAGTGGATCAGATAAAAAGTAAGTTCTATGTGCTATTCTCAGGAGCCAGTTATATGTGTTAAACAAAATTTTATTACCTAAAAGTACTCTTTTTATAAAAAATAATTTGGATTTAAGGAAGAGAAGTATTTAATAGCCCTTAATAGTAGGTACTATGCTAGCTGTTTTTTGCTTGTCTTCCAAGTGACAGAATAAGGTAAAACCTTTCTTCTGTGTTTATGACAATTTAGACATTAGTTCTTTTCTTGTCTTAAGCAACTAGTATAGAGAATGTCACAAGAGTGACCAGTATAGAAAATATTACAAGAAACTTTATTTTTACTTACTCAGTAAACTATATCATTGTCCTAAATTTTTAAGATAATACTTAGAGAAATGTAAAAGAGAGGACAACATAGAAAAATGCAGGGCTCAATGATTTTTTTTTCCTTTGAGTAGCTCAGCAATGTACATTTTGTGCTCTATATAATACAAAGTATGAAGAAAGAATAGATTTGTAAATATGATATAATAAAGTCACTTATATTTCACTAATACTGTATTGATTGTCTCAGTCTGAGTTTAAACTTTGCTACTGATATAACAAGAAATTCTGACCTGAGACAAAATCTAGGCCAGGTAAATTTAATAAATGCCCAGCCTACCCGCAGCTGAATCAGAGAAAACATTGTAGATCTTTGCTTCTTCACCAAGGTAACTGAAGTCCACCAAATGATGTGGACACCAGCCTGCAGTGTCCGCGGTGTTATGGCTGAGACACAAGACAAATTCACAGAGACCACTGAAGTCCTGTGGAGGAAAAGGGAATGGCAGGGCCGCTCTCTCAAGGGGAGAGCGCCTTGGCCCTTGCCTTGACAGGCTTTTATTGGCTTTCTCATAGCATACATCAAAGAAAGTTTTCATTCATTATACTTAGGTTTGCTTTAGGTCATTACTTTTTACACATAGCAACGGAAAGGATCTTACTGATTACTTCTTACAGATTAACAAGGAAAAAATGTTGCAAATGCAAAGGAATTGGTCTGGTTACACTTCAATCCTTGGGAGAATTAGCACAGACTTTAGGAAGTTACTTTAAAGATATGCAGTAAGCATTTGTTGCCTCAACTCAGGGTGAGGGAGTTTAAGCAAGAGCAAGTCACAAAGAAGCCTAGGTATAATGCAAGCCTGATTTCCAACGAGAAAACCGATCCGTGGGTTTGACATCCTGTGTGCCACTATGTGCTTATGGGCTTCCATAAGGCTGAGTTACCATTGCCGTTGCCAGGCAGATCGGTCCCCAATAACCAATGTTTGCATTTGGCTGATCAGCCCATAAACAACTATTGGGTTGGCTGAAGAGTCCACTTAGTTTTTTTTCCATAAAATAAAAGAAACCAATCACTTTTCTGATTCGGATATTCTGAGAATGTCGGCTCTCTCCAGCTATTGGCTTCTAGTGGGTAGAGGCCAGGGCTGCTGCTAAACATCTTCCAATGCATAAGACAGCCTCACAGCAAAGAATTATTTGGCCAAAATGTCAAGAGTACCAAGAAACTTCGCAAACCACTTTTTACACATTCGATCAGTCAGCACCTTCTCCATACACTGTACAAATATTTTTTGTGTTTCAGTTGCAATTTAACTTTGTTGAAATAATAAAGCATACTATGCCGAAAATGTTGCATATTTTCTTCCATCTACAATATTAAAATGGCCACACAAAAATTCACTGATTTTGGTAAGTTTTTTTAAATGCACAGTGATGTGACAGCTGTCACCATACAATCTAACAAAATCGTTTCAAATGAAGTAAAAGACAACTAAACACTACTAGAGCCATCGTATAGGAAAAACTAAACAAGCTTTTTAGCCAACTCAATATTTATGGTGTTGTTAAACTGTGTGAAAAATTCTCTGTGGGCTCTGTGATCTAGTACAGATGAATGTCGTGGAAACCTAGGGGGCAGAGAAAACATGTGGAACTGGGATAACGTCGTATGGAGACCTGGACCGGGCCAGGGAGAATGGGTAGCAGACCATTTCTCTGGTTTGTATGTCCCTAAGTGGGCGAGTGGATGGCTGTGCAAACAGTATCACACCTGCAGCCCTGCCAGCTGTTTTCCTGCTTCTTCTCACACTACCTTTCAAGCTCTATCTGAATTACTTTTAAACCCTGTTCGTTTCTTTAAAATAAATATGAAAAAGATTAAAACTATTACTTTAACACAAAGAACATGGCTCAAAAGGCTAGTTAGTGCTTCTGGGGGCATCAAGAGCAACAGCCACCCCGCTGGAGTCCTGGACAGGTCTCGAGTTCAGACCTGCCATCGGGTCAGTGTTCTAGTATTGAGCATTGTTCGCTGTGAAATAATATCTTGACCCCAGAACCAGTAAGCCCCCCTCTTGGTTTCTTCATCTGAACCAGCTGAAGCTAAAATCCTTTCTGGCCCTAAAATTACACAGACATAACAGCCTAGTTAAGGAAACAAATTGAGTTATCAAGTACATCATAGAATGATTTACCCGGTGGAATCAGAAGTAGCCCTGATTCTTCTGGTGTTTAATTTACCACTTTACCATTTGTCAAAAAAATAAAATAAGAGAAACAGAGATTAAACAAATAGTTTCCCAGGGGTGGGAGTGAAGGGCAAAGTGCTGCAAGGGGCAGCACAAGAGAACATGGAGGGCGACAGGCCTGTTCTTCAGCCTGATTGTGGGAGTTGTTAGGCTGCTGAGATGTATTTATCAACATTCATAGAACCGTATGCCAAAAAGAGTATATTACAGTGCATGTAAATTGTTGAAAAGTGAATTAAAATGTCCAGGTACAAACAATCTGTTTTAGGGAGGAATCTAATCTTAGGGAAGTTTTCTTAGGAAGGAGATTTTTTATGTATAAACATAAATACGTATCTGTAACACAGTTGGCTCCCGGCAGGTTTTCCAAGCTTTATTATGTCAGGTTGCAAACCATCTCTGATCCCCACAGGTTACTGGAAGAGCTGCTGAACAAGTTCAAGAGCAGCATGCACTTACAGCTCACCTGCTTCCAAGCCACTTCTTCAACCATGATGAAGACATAAGTACCTCCAAATTAGGGCAACCCAAAAATAACAAGTAATAAAATTAGAACTTTCTTAACTGTTCTAAAGGTATTTGTATATAAAGCATTAGGTTTGCAATTTCTTTTTTTCACCAGAATTAGTAGTGTAGAAAGATGTTGGTATATGCTTTATTTCAACGAAAGTACCCTTATTTGAAATGCCCAAGCAGCAGTATTTCAGTATTTGTTTTGTCATTTTTATTATATTAGGTCCTGTATGACTTTTATATTATATAATTTTATGTATATAATATTTATATTATATATAATTTTTAGCTAAATATTTCGTGATGAATGCCACAGGAAGAGTTACTTTTCAGGGAGCGTTTTTGACATGGCATGTGATGTGTTCTAAAGCATTCTTTTCACCATCTTCTTTACTAAAATTTTAACATCAGCAGCTTTCAAGACATAGGAACAGAATGACAGAAGAGATTTGAGAAGTTATATCTAGATGTGTTTGGAGCTTTAACTCTCCTAAGTAGCTAGAACTCTCCTATTCAAGTAGATTTTAGAAAATTTGCAGTTTTCATAAGAAAAATGTTACATTTCAGGTAGATTATTTGTAGTCCAGATATCCATGAGGTACCTTTGCATTTTGCTGCCTACTTTTTATTATTCACAGTGCTAAGCATCTTTTCAATGTAGATTTTATTTTATTTTATTTTTACTTTATTTTTTGTCTCATTCACTCTTCATTTGATGTGTCACTTCAGGTCAGTGTGTTGCCTGTCCCTGAAGACCCCTCTCTGTTCCGTGTGGTGGACGTGGATACCCTGCGGGTGTTGTTCGGAACGGCTGTAGTCTTCACTCACTGTCTCCTAAGAACAAGCAGACTCTGGGGCCGGCGCTCTTTGCTCCTTCCCCTCTGGCAGTTTCCTTTCTCGCCACTTCGTGCCCTTTGAAGTGTCTTGCTCAGTAGCAGAGAGAAGGCTGCTCGGGCTGAGTCTGTGTTTTCTGAAGATGAGAAGATGCCCCTCAGTCACTAAGAAAATTGAGAAATTCTCTATTTGTTGTCTGTGTGTCAGGGTTTTAAATTTTTTCTATGGGTTTCACAGAGCGTCCTTTCTTTAATGCTGAAATTAGTATCTTTATTAATACAACTAATTTTAGAGTACAGTATACCCATATACAGAAACATTATTTGAAATAAGTCAGTGCTATGTCTGTTCATTTGATATATAGTGGGAAATCATAGGAACTGGAAGTTACTCTTTTATAAATGTGCTTGATAAAGCTTATTAAGAAATATACAAAATATTATCTCTTAAGCATGTTAACCATTGTAGCTAACATGACTGTGAATTAAATTTTACAACTGCAATCCTGAATATTTGTGTTATTTTAAATATCTAGTATAGAGCATTCGGCCAATAAACACTGTGTCTTCAATAGAAGATGTAATTTAGTTGACATTTTTTCCCTAAGTCTTTATGTCTACATTTTTATTACCTATATAACTTCTTATAGGTCTATTTAACACTCACAGTAAATACTTAAATTCCAGTTTACCTTATGTTTGTCTAATCATTGTCAGAAAGCACTTACCAGGTGTTCTAGAAGTTCTCTACTAGTGGGGGCTTACCATACGCCAGGCACTGCACTGAATTATCTCAGTACTCCCAACAGCCTTATGCAAACATTATGAACTAGGAAGTATTATGTTCATTTCACAGACGAGGTAGTTGAGACTTAGGAGGTAGCAACTTCTCAGAGACCACAAGGCTGGGAAGGGCAGGGTCTGTGTCGGAGTCGGAGCTGTCTGGCTTCATCCCTTCTTAACTTAACCAGACCCAGGTCTTCCTCCCAGCTGAATATGCTTTCTGCTGTCCCCCCTCTAGAAGCAAAGGTCAGGGAAGCACATGAACATGAGAGGATAATAAAATGTAAGCAAAATAGAAAGAGGTAAAGGGCTTTTATGGCTCAGAGAATCGAGGGCAGGCGCATTTAAAAAACCCATACCCAAATGAGGTGGTTCAAGGACTATTATTCCAACTAGTCAAGGGGGACTTCTTGGAAGAAAGGGGAATTTTAAGAGCTGCTCAAGCTACAGAAGAATTTAGTGGTTAAGAGGAAATGGCTGAATATAATGTAAGAAAAGATCTGAGAGACTTGGAGCAAATTTACAAAGAGGTAGCTGAGAAAAAAATCTAAGTTACTCAAAGGTGCTTGCTTTCACACCCAGGTAGCTTTAGGGTTTAGCACATCACATCCCTGTTGTCAGCCTAGCTTCATGTCAGCTAGCAAAGTCGGCCTCGCTTTCAGTGCTGAAAAGTATAAGAAGTAATTTGGTCTTACTGAGACTCTGTATCAGTGTACCATGAAAGCGGCGTGCTCTAGAAATGATCCCAGCATTGCAAACCAGGCGTCATGGCAGCAGGCACAGCTCCCCGAGTCACTCTCCCGTCGCCACCGCCTTGCATGCAGTTTTCTTAAAGGGATGAGTAGGAAAAATTAAATTTTAATTCCAGTTTGGTGAAAGATGGTCATGTGTGTTTCTGTTTTGATTGTGTGTTACGGTATGTTTTATTATTAGTTGCTTAAGGATATTATCATGTGTTTTCTGAAAGTTATAAATTAGTAACTTTTAAATAAAGATTAGGTTTCTAACAAGGTTAATTATATTTTATTTAATATATGCTTAAATGGTTATGCTTTACCGTAGATTGAAACTTGCCTACATTTTTGCCATTAAACATTTACCTAGCAGTGCTATCATAAAGGTTTTCATATGGATTTATAAACTACTCTGAAACTCTGAAAGATGTACTGAATACTTGACACACATACTTCAGTTAGAACAATTTTAATGATTTTAGCTTTGCTTTAAATGTGGGTTGTATATTTTTATGTAGTAGAGTCATCATGCTTTTTGTGTACTGATTTCATCTCATTTTCTCTTCACCTGCATTTTAAGTTGAGTTTTATTATGTGTATCACTGGAAAGCCTTTTTGTACCTAGCTAGGTAAATATTTTACAAACAGGATCTGGGTTCTCTGGGCTACCTGCTGTAGTTTGGCTAATGAAAGCCAATAGGATGTCTCAATATCTTTCTCCTGTCTAGACCCATAAACTCTAAGACAAGGTTAGCACTGGAGCTGGTCACTCCATCTTCCTCAGCATTGGCACCCCATGATTGTGCTGTTCTGACCGTTGCTGATACTGTTGTGGTTATTGTTATTTCGATCACATTTTTCTTAAATATTCCTGTCCCATCTGACTGCAACCCTTTAGTGAGGCAGAAATCTTTGAGAACCAAGGAATTTAATTGCCAAGGAAGGTTCACAGAAGGACTTATCTCTGAGGGAGGAGGAGAACCAGGGAAGAATAGGATTATGGGGTCACAAATATCAAGGGAAGAGCAAGAATCAGTCAGAATAAAGAATAAGTTGTCAAGAGTCAAATATTATGGATATGTGAATTCCAAACAGTGAATACTGAGAAATGTTGCTAGACTTGGCATTTAGAAAATCATCAATGACCAGAGAGTGGTAAGGAGGGAATCAGAGAAACTTAAAACTTTGGACTGATTCTCTTAGTTCACTGCAAGGTCTGTCAAGAGAGCTGCCTCCTCCTTGAAGATGACAAAGTCTCAGCACAATAGTGAAACTCCTGAGGTTCGGTCCTCAAGGCTCTTCCTCAGCTTCCTTCTCTTTCCAAATCATCCCACTGCATGTCTGGTCGGTTGCTGCTGCCCCGATCTTTGTATTGGAATGACTTTGAAATATTCATACCCACCCCTTTCTTTTCTCTAAAGTCTTAAAATGCTTATGAAATTTCTCTAGTTAAATGACAGGGCCTCCTGAAACCAGACATCACCTGGGTATGTGTCCTATGTGAGGTGACCGTGGAGTTGTTTTCTGTTCCACCATGTTCCCTGTGCCCTACTCTCAGCTGACCCCAAAAGCCCTTCCAGAAAGTGCCATGTACTGCATCCAGTAGCCATTGGACTGCCTCAGTGTGATGACTGCAGGTTCTAGCCCAGCAGCTGGCACTGAGTAAGCCCTTAGGAAATATTTGTTTGTTATTGATGAAGTTCTAGTAGCAAATGTGTCAGATTACCTTTTTATATGTTTTAAATACATATGGAACTAGCTGTGAAGTGAGCAGTATCTATATCTCCCTTCCCCTTCACCTGCTTCCTAAGGCCATCCACTCTCAACTCTTTTAGCTGATCTGATTCTTTTGATATTGACCTCAGTATCTCTATCTTACAGGTTTATATTGCTACTTTTTAATTCTTCAACTTAAGCCACTAAGGTCTTCCTACAGCACATGAGAACTTAGTTGTTTCATTGCCTGTGCCGCACGCCCATACTTCCCTTAACCTTTCTTCCCAGTATGTTCATTTTGGTTTGATCATAATTCAGTGATCAAGTTGCTATTCCTATGGAAATGCCATTCAGTGCTAAGCCAGTAATATACCAAGATCCTCTTCCTGTTGTACTTTTTGTATTTTCTATGCATTCTATGTAGTTTTCACTCATCCCAGAGCTTCCTCCAAACAAGTTATGCAAATGTCCTTGCACTATGTTCAAACACATAGGTATTTTATCAAGTTTATTTTGAACAATCTCACCCACAGCTGTTCAGCCTCCTGTAGTTTGGGTTGGGCATAGTCTAGGTTAGTCTCTTGCCTGTCAGCTTGGGATCTCCCATCAATATTGTCATCCTGGAATTTTCTTCTGCCTGCCTCTCCTGTGTTGGGCCAACTACTTTTTTTGTCCCATGCTGTCCTCTTTCTCAGTCTCTGGTAACTTTGTGAGAAAAGAGTATATGGGAAGGAAATAGACTCTCATGCCTTTGCACTATTGCCCTCCAATGTCTGTCTCTCTCTGCTTATAGAACCTTTTCCCAGTTTTCTGAAAGTTCATAATGTTCTGGGTGTGATGCCCTTCTGTTCCTAGTGGTGAGTCTAATGTGTTTAGATTCTGGGAGTTTTCCTTGAATTATTTCTTCAAATCCCTCTGCTCCTATTTTTTTCCTTTACCTTTAGTAGTTGGCTCTCCTATTGTGGTCCTTTATAAAAATTTTATCATATTTTTCCTCATGTTTTATCTCTTTTGTTTTTATTCTGCTTTCTGAGAAACTTCCTCACAATTGTACAACCTTTCTATTTGGGTTTTTCTTTTTTTTTTTTTTAATTTACGAGAAGGTTTTTGTTCTGAATATTATTTTTTATAGAGTCATATTTATTTTTTATTTCTCTGGGAATAAGAATATTGTTTAAGAAGTTTTCTTCTTTTTGTATAATCTCCAATATGCTTTATCCTTTTGTCTTAGATATTAGAATAAATATCATAAGCTTTCTTCAAATTTCTAGCAAGCTTTGGATACCTTCTCACATTTAGCCCTAAAAAGCTGAATAGAATTGCAAGCTCCATGCCGTGGGTAGGTCTTATCGACTGAGCTTCAATTACAGTAGTACATGCAGGCCTTTTCATTGGGGGATCGCCAACATCATTGTATTTAGGTCATCTTTCTGGGGTTGGTAAGGTTTCCCAGGGAGCGTTCTTTCAGTCTCATGCCTTGTGGAAGGAAGAATAGAAAGAAGGCTTGGAACGCCATTTTTGTCAGGGCAGTACCCTTGCTCACAGTTGGATTTAGTATCCCATTTACCTTCTTCAGGAAATAACGCTCTAGTCTTCTGCTGGAGTGGGAAGATGGAGAGCATTACCCAGCTGTGTGAGAAGGAAGAGACCTGGCAACATCTGACTCTTTCTTTTTTAATCCTCACCCAAGGATACACTTACTGATTTTAGAGAGAGAGAAACATCGATCATTTGCCTCTCTCATGCATCCCGACCAGGGACTGAACCTGCAACTTAGGCATGTGCCCTAACTGGGATTCAAATCTGTGACCTTTTGGTTTACAGGGCAACACACCCCAAACAACTGAGACACACCAGCCAGGGCTGGCTATTTCTTAAACAGCCTTTAAACTGATCATTTGATTTTAATCCCAACTTTATCCCCATTCCAGAAGTTTCCTTAACACAAATTCTTTGGCCTTTTGGGAATTTTACAGTATAAACTAGATTGCAGCTTTGTTTTACCTAGTGCCAATTTTGGCTGTAATGTTTTTAGATCTGCTAAGTCAGTTTTCACTCAACCATACATTTGGCAACTTTAAAACTCTTCTAGCTATTATTTCCTCTCATATTTATCTTTTTCTTTGTGGACTTACACCTTTTATATATATTTAACTATCTTATTAACTGTACATAGTTATATATACTGCAATGTGCAGTATACTTAGTGTGCATGTGTAGATGTATACAGAGTGCATAATGTGTGTATATGTTATACGTGCACACACACAAAACTGCTCTGTCATTTTTGTAGTTTTGGTTAGAGCTAAGGTTAGTTTGTGGTTTCAGTGTACCCTCTAAATGAAAGTTCAGATTAATTTTTTGTTTTATTTGATCATAGTATATAAAACTGTTTACATGTGTATGGTTTACATTTGTTGTTCATAAGATATGATTAGTTACTGAAACCTTTAAAAATTGAAGAGAGTATTAGTGGAGAGAAGCTGTGGGCCTTCTATTCTGATAACCCCACTCCCCGCCCCTAGATGCTAAAGATATAAAATCAGGACTGGCATGCAGAAAATATCTTAATTCCATAATTAGAAACAACTCTTACAATACATCAATGATATTTTCTTACCAAAAAAATGTGAAACTTGGATGTCTACATTTACTTAATTTATAGAAAATACAAGGGATAGAAGAATGTATCAGTGAATAATCAGCAAAATCTATATTGCAGAAAACTCTAAAGCAAACAACCCCATTTTTCAACAAAGAAACTTCAGACAAAATTAGAGAAAGAGGGAGAGGTCAGAGGGTATCCTGTATAATAAAATATACTTCAGGTATTTATCAATTAATTGCATTATATAAATATTATTTGAATTGAACCAACAAATTATTTTTTAAAAAATTAAAAATAATTTAATTTTTTCCCTGGCTGCTGTGGCTCTGGATTGAGCACCAGCCTGCGAACCAAAAGGTTGTTGGTTCACACTATAGAGGACACATGGACAGAACCAAGGGGGAGGAGGGAGGTAGGGTTGGAGGGGGTGGGGAGAGGGGAGGGGAGAGAATGCAGACAACTGTAATTGAAAAACAATAAAGTAATTATTTTAAAAAATTAAAAAATAAACAAAAGGTTGTTGGTTCAGTACCTGGGTTGCGGGCCAGGTCCCCAATGCGGGGGGGGGGGCATTTGAAAGGCAACCAATAGATGGTTTTCTCACACATCCATTGTTTCTCTCCCTCTCTTCTTCCTTATCTTCTCTCTAAAAACTAAATATAATCTTTTTAAAATATTAAGCAATTGCAAAAAGTTAAGCAACATTTTAATATTATTTAAACATGATATTAAGAAATTATATGGGGTTATGGTTTTTAACGTCATCTTTTAACTCATTGTAAATGACATATGTCATATAAGATGTCACTATAAAGCTACAGTAACCGTAACAGTGTGGCATTGTTACCAAACGAAAGTGGGGTTCAACTGCCTGCTGCCAAACACAGGCATATTCTGAAAAAAAGGTTGGTGGGGAAGGAAAACTGTCTTTATTAAAATGTTGCTCAATTTGGGGGAACAAGGGACTTCCTGACTCCAGGTTCCTCTCTCATGCAAAACACGGAAAAAAACCACTTTTTCCCAAAAAGACTGAAACCCAAAACCATGTCCAGATAACCTGCTTCATCCTTGTCTGTCCTTTGGAGCACAAAGCTGCTACGTGGACTGTTCTCAAGCTTCAGGCTCCCTGGAGTCTGAGCCACGGGGCCGGCGCTGCCATCAACACACTGTGGCTTCTCGTGCCAGGGGCCTGGGGCCTCTGCCAACCTCTGCAGCCATTCGTGCAGGGCCTCTGTCCATGGATCCCAGAAGAGGAGAAGGATTTTCTCCCCTCCATTTAATTCTCCTGACCCCAAATTCCGTGCACTCTGAAAGGGTTCAGTGCCCCAGCCAATCCAGTCCTTTTCCCAGGCTAAACTGGCAGGTCAGCACCTCCCGTCACCATGTGTGGGAGTAGGAGAGCTTTTCCCTCTTGTCAGTCATCACCAGCTTCACGTTTAAGTCTACACAGTGACTTCCTCCTGCTACGTCTCTGCCTGATGGTGGGGAATCTGTTGTCACATGCCACATCAGGGTGGCATGTGCACCAGGCACTAGAATGCGGCTCTGCCCCTATCCCAGGGCAGTTCCCTCATTTGGCTCCTCCTCTGCCGTACAGTTTGGCCAGGCAGGCTATCAGTTATCA
>PVJI01007194.1:0-80041 GCA_004026765.1 Micronycteris hirsuta | reverse complement strand
CCTCCCCCCTCCCCTCTGGTTACTGTCATTTTGTTCTTTATTTCCAGGTTTCTGGTTCCATTTTGCTCGCTTGCTTGTTTTGTTGATTAAGTTCCACTAGTAGGTGAAATCATCTGGTATTTGTCTTTCTAATTTTTGTTATCTTTTAATATTTAATATATATATTTTTATATGCAGAGGTTTTTCTTTTGATTAATTCATAAGATAAATTTTAGGGGATTGTGATTTGCCTTGTGCAAAGTCTGCACATTAATTAGGACAAAAATAATCCTTAGCAAAATTTGATCTATTGTTGAAGCAAGTGCCATGTAGCTACATTTTTAAATAAACTTTTTTATTTTGAGATCATTGTAGAAGTTTGTTTAGCATAAGAAATAATACACACATTGTATAAGTGGGGGAAGGAGTGCTTCATTAATGCTGGGTAGGTACTGAAGTCCAGCCTTCCCACGTGGTCTCCCCTAACACTGAAGATAGGGCCTCTCTACATTTCTGTGGGAATAATAGTGCTGCTTCCATCTTCGACAGGACTTCTATAGGGTGTGGGAGCACTTTGCTGCAATTTCTTGGAGGGGAAGTCTAGACTTTGACTTCGTCTCTACTGACATTGGTGGGGCCATTATTTTGTTGTTGTGCTTCGGCTGGAGTAGATTGTCTAAGTCTTCACTTTCCAGGCTTCCTCTATCCCGATGCTTGGTGACAGACAGCAGACTTTTGTTGGGGATGGATATTTCGGGTTTATGCACTTGACATTCCCAGGTTGCCAACTTCTTTAGCCCCAAGAGTGGGATATAAGAGGGAAAAACAAAGAAACAAAAACCAACCGAAAACCTATACTAATGCAACTCATATTCTTCCTCAGGTCTTGAGATTCTGAACCTATCTGCCTTTTTTCTATCTTTCAGAGTCTTCCTATGTTTGTTTTATATATAATGTCCAGGAGTTTTAGTTATAGAGGAAAGAATAAGAAGTGCCTCTACTTTATATTCCCTGAAGTAGAAGTCCTTAAATCTTCTTTTCTTTCTTTCTGTTGTTTTGCAGGGTTTTTTTTTTTTTTTTTTAATTTTGTAGGTACCACATAGTTCTTGTTATGCTCATTCTTAAGCTTATGGTTATTTATATAGTTACAATTTCTAAGTTGAGTCTCTGTAGGATCTAGAACACTGGAATTTCTCTGAAATTTCAGGGAGAGTTCCAAAAAGTACATACATGAATGAAAAACACTGCAGATAGAATCACATTTTACTACTAACTGGGGTCTGATTCTCCAACCCTATTGGCGAATTGGCTCAAGTGCATGTGGGATTTTCAAATGGTAGTTGCCCAATCATGGCTTCATTAACCTTGTGGTAAAGACACAGACCCTGGAATCAGACAACCTGGCTTCTCTATTTTTGGCTGCATGGCCATGAGAAAGTTACTGGATGTTTCAGTGCCTCTGTTTATTCACCTATAAAATGGGGATATATGAGTACTCCCTGAGGAGAAATCTGTTGTCATTGAATTGTTTTTCTTAGTAGGTAAATTGTCAATTTTCTCTGGTTGCTATTCAGATTTTTTTTCAAGGGGGTCCTCAGTTTTCAAAAGTTTAATTAGATGGAATTCTTTGGTTTATTCTGTATGGAGTTCTCCCGGGTTCTTGACCCTTTAAATTTAAGTCTACAATAGGATTACGTGTGTTAACATGCAAGCCCTTT
This sequence comes from Micronycteris hirsuta, assembly GCA_004026765.1. Classification (NCBI taxonomy): domain Eukaryota; kingdom Metazoa; phylum Chordata; class Mammalia; order Chiroptera; family Phyllostomidae; genus Micronycteris; species Micronycteris hirsuta. The sequence goes on along the minus strand of PVJI01007194.1, from coordinate 78,344 downwards.
ATGATAAATATAACATTTATAAGAGTATCTGCCTCATAAGAGCCATATAAGTGCTGACCGTTAATATTATTAGTACATCCTTTCCTCAAGGTGGAAACTAAGGAAATAGGAATTAAATATGGGCTTTAGTTAATAATAATGTATCAGTATTAGTTAATTAACAGCAATTAATATACCATGCTAAAATAAAACATTGATGATAGAGAAAATTGGCTGTGGTGTTTATAAGGGAACTCTCTGTTAGCTCTGTGTTTTTTTCCTGTAAATCTAAAACCACTCCCAACAAGAAGTTGACTTTAAAACATGCTTGTGGGACAAATGGATGAATGGCAGAGCTGCTCAAAACAGCAAACAAGGATAGAGATTTTAAATATGTGTGCAAAGAAGAGAATTTGGTAGAAAATTTCATATTTTGATAGTTTTAAAACATAGATGAACCACTTGTTATTTTATTTTTTCATTGCAAAATACATGCAAAGAGGAGTCAAAGAATGTGGACAGCATGTGACCAACAGCATTGATTTCAGTTAATAACTTATAATCATATTAGACGAGGGTCAATGAGCCAAGATATTGGAACTATTTTTCCAATAGAACAATTACCTTAACTCAGACCAGGAGAATATTTGGGGGGATGTGTGTGGTTAGCATAGTAAATAGACCCACTGAAATTATTAATCCATTTATACAGCCATGGCCCCAAACCACAGAATTAACTGGCTCAAATGAGAGAAACAAACCAGCAAAAAGAGGATCTAATTTATTTTCATAATTGTGTTGATTTGATTACTGAAAAATATATCTTAAATTCATTTTGCTATAGAATCATCATAAAGCAATGCATGTCATACAATTATTAATTGCTTTTCATAATGCAGTTAAATAATATCAACTTTTTACATCTGCAAATATTTCCCAGTAATCTGATGATGATACACTATTTTGTACTGTTTTTTTCCAAGACATTTTTACTCACTTAGTGGTTCATTTTTGCCAATTGAAAGTTATTTTCCCTTCTTTAAAATTACATGTATTTATTATCAAAATAAAAAATATATATATAGAAATTTTAAAAACTACCCATAATCCCATCACGGTAATTTTTAAAATACATTTCCTATTAAGCTTTCTTTCTTTCTTTTTTTAATTGTTGTTCAAGTATAGTTGTCTCTATTTTTCCCCCACCACTTTCCCCCACCCCATCCACCCCTACCTCCCACCCTCAATCCTATCCCCCTTTGGCTTTGGCCATGGGTCCTTTATACATGTTCCTTGATGGCCCTTCCTCTTCTTTCCCCTGTTATCTCCCTCTCCCTCTGCTTTGGTTACTGTCAGTTTGTTCTTATTTCAATGTCTCTCATTATATTTTGCTTGCTTGTTGATTAGTTTCCACTTATAGGTGAGATCATATGGTATTTGTCTTTCATCACCTGGCTTACTTCACTTAGCATAATGTTCTCCAGTTCCATCCATGCTGACACAAAGGATAGGAGCTCCTTCTTTCTTTCTGCTGTGTAGTATTCTATTGTGTAAATGTACCATCGTTTTTTGATCCACCTATTTACTGATGGGCAGTTAGGTTGCTTCCAGCACTTGGCTACTGTAAATTGTGCTGCTATGAACATTGGGGTGCATAGACTCTTTTGAATTGGTGTTTCAGAATTCTTAGGGTATAATCCCAGCAGTGGAAATGCCAGGTCAAAAGGCAGTCCCATTTTTAGTTCTTTAAGGAAATTCCGTACTGTTTTCCACAGTGGCTGCCCCAGTCTGCATTCCCACCAACAGTGCACTAGGGTTTGCTTTTTTCCAAACCCTTGCCAGCACTTGTTGTTTGTTGACTTGTTTATGGTGGCCATTCTGACCCATGAGAAGTGGTATTGCATTGTGGTTTTAATTTGCATCTCTCTGATGACTAGTGATGCTGAGGATCCTTTCATATGTCTATGGGCCCTCTGTATGTCCTCCTTGGAGAAGTGTCTGTTCAGGTCCTTTGCCCATGTGAGTTCTTTATATATTTTGGAGATCAAACCCTTGTCTGAGGTATCATTGGCAAATATATTTTCCCATATGGTTGGTTCCTTTTTCATTTTGCTGATGTTTTCTTCAGCCATGCAGAAGCTTTTCATTTTGGTGAAGTCCCATTTATTTATTTTTTCCTTTATGTCCTTTGCTCTAGGGGACATATCAGTGAAAATATTGCTGCATGGAATATCTGAGATTTTCCTTGCTATGTTCTCCTCTAGGACTTTTATGGTGTCACAACTTATAGTTAAGTCTTTTATCCATCTTGAGTTTATTTTTGTATATGGTGTATGTTGGTGATTGAGTTTCATTTTTTTTCATGTGGTTGTCCAGATGTCCCAACATTATTTGTTGAAGTGGCTATTTTTACTCCATTTTATGCTTCTGCCCCCTTTATCAAATATTAATTGACTATACAGACTTGTGTTTATTTCTGGGCTCTCTATTCTGTTTCATTGATCTATGTGTTTATTCTTATGCCAGTACCAGACTGTTTTGATTACTGTGACCTTGTAATATAGTTTGATGTCAGGTATTGTGATGCCTCCTATTTTGTTCTTTCTCAAAATTGATGTGGCTATTCAGGGTCATTTATGGTTCCATATAAATTTTTGAAATGTTTGTTCTATATCTGTGAGATATGTGATTGGTATTTAATAGAGATTGCATTGAATCTATAAATTGCTTTGGGTAGTATGGACATTTTGATGATGTTAATTCTTCTAATCCATGAACATAGTATATGCTTCCATTTATTTATGTCTTCCTTAATTTCTTTCTTCAGTGTTCTGTAGTTTTCTGAGTACAGGTCTTTTACCTCCTTGGTGAGGTTTATTCCTAAGTACTTTTCTTGTTGCTATCTTATTAAGCTTTCTTATTCCTTATTTTTGAACTGTGATTGTGATTATATGTATATTCTATTTGTGTTCTACTTAACTTACATAAGCATTTTCTCATGCTATTTAAAAATTTTAATAATCAATTTTAAGTACTATGACATATTAAATCAGTAATTATGATTTACTAATATATTAACCTATTGGATATTTAGAGTTTTTCCCAGAGCTATTTTACTCACCCATACATGTTCCTATTCCAGAAGAGAAGAACAAGCCTAATGATTTTTTTTTAATCTTTGTATGTGATGTAACTGTAGCTGTCTTATATTTGAAACTTAGGAAAGAAACAGCTGGGGTCCAAACACTCAAATATGAAGGTCTAAAATATAAATGTGTTTTTTTAACTGCCCACTTATTCTGAATCTCATTCATCTCTCTTAGCTTCCTAAAGACTAAGTGCATGTCTGGTTAGCTAGATAGTCAGCCCTCTGTATCCACAGTTTGATCATCCTCGAATTCAACCCACCACAGATGGAACATATTTGGAAAAAAGGTTACATAGCTACTGATGTGTACTACATACTTAGGCATTTGTACTGAATACGTGCGGTCTATTCTTCTCATCATTATTACCTGAACAATACAGTGTACCAATTATTTATAAAGCATATATGCATACTAGATATTATAAGTAATCTAGAGATTATTTAAAGTATACCATAGCATATGTTCAGGTGACATGAAAACACTAGGCCATTTTATGTAGGGGACTTGAGCAGCCATGGATTTTCGTATCCACAGGGATCCTGTGACCAATCCCCGACAGATACTGAGGAGGACTGTGTGACAAAGAGCAAACACACTGCATCCTGGACATCACAAAACAGTTGCCTACAAGACAAGACCTCAGGCTTCAGCCTCACTCTCTCACAGGGTGTCCATCTCACGGGGAAAACAGTTGCCTGAGCAACCTCTAAGCCATGCTCATATTGAACATCTGAAACTCAGTCCGTGGCGATGTTTGATGGGGCTAGAGCAGGCATGGAAATGAATTCCAAGTCAGGATCACCGATTAGTTTCCTACCAAGTCAGTGAACAGGCTTCTCAAAGTTGTAGTTACCTCTGGCAGAAATCTCGTATTACTAAAGACTCTCCTTTTATTGGAAGACAATAAATGGTGCCTTAATTTTCCAGTGTTTCAATATTCACTAATTGCCATGTAATGCGATGGGGATGTTTTCACATATTCCTACCTGGTTTCTATGCCACTTTGGTGCACCCTTGTAACTCTCAATGTTGCATCAACATTACAATGGCATGCTGGGTTTAGAAATAATAGCCATTTCTCAGACCTCCAAGTGTGCATCGAAAGCATTGAATTTAGAAGGTCCCCTGCTGATACGAAACACAGGGTGATGAATTTCAACAAGTGACTGTATACATACTTCTCAATTTCAGGAGTCAAATAACACTTTGAAAATAATACGGTGTTACCAGTACTGCCATCACCAACCAATGGATGTTGAAGTAGAACTTGGGGTTCTGCTTAATCATGACGATTCTTCTTGAAGTCTTACCTGGCTGAGCCCAAATCTATTGTTGGTTGGTTGGTTTTTATAAAATCTCAGTGATGGAAATGACAATGCTGAAAATGTCAAATATTGCAGCATGATAATACTTGTGACTTAAAAATGCTAAACTTTATTTTGAATTAAAAAAATTTTCCCATTCACAAATGGATACCAAAGATTGCATTCATTTATATACAGCATATGTATTGAGAACCTCTTATGTGCTACATGCTGTCCTAAGTGCTATGTACAAAGAAGATAAGACTTCCTGCATTCATGGAACATATATTTTTCATAGCCTAGGATTGATGATGCCTCCTGAGATGGAGCTGGAAATTCCAGGAAGATCACTGCTCCTGGAACAGGGACCCAAGCCAGACACTGGAAACTCCTCACCTTCCTCCTCCAGGTTCCCCAACGCTTAGGTCAGGTGAGAAGATACTGAGATACCAGAGCAAGCATGAGAGCTTCTGAAAGAAGGGACCCTATGGAACAGAGTCTACTGAGGAGGCAGGGACCAGTGAGCAAGGGGCAGATGCTGTGCCTGCGAGAAGCAGGGGAGATTCTGGGTCATAGAAAGCAAAGAAATTACTTAGAGAAAAAAATACAAAAAGGCAACACTGAGTCAGATATACTCTACAAAAACATTGCCATGTAAGAAAAATAAAAACAAGGCTTAGTTTTCACGAAAGATCTGACGTAAACCCGAGTTTTAAATCAGAACAAAAGCCACATAATGCCAGAGTGGAAGCAGAAGCCAGAATGCTGTGTTGCATAAGCTGGTTTAAAACTATAAAGTTCCTCAGGTTTTTCAAATTTTGTTTTATTTATTTATTTTTTTGGTGGAGGTGGTGGGAGGGGTCACTAGGAATCAGTACGTCAGAAACTAAAAACGGGCTGCTAAGATTGAGGAAGGTCTATGGAAAGCTAAGCATTCAATACTGTCGAAGAGCATCTTTTAATCCAACGCGACCAGTCACTCATTTTCAAGGGCTGGTGCTATGCTGCATACTGAACTAGAGACTGGAACCACAGCTTTGGAATTGTTCCGACTCCTGTCTGGATGGGAATAGGAAAGTCATTTGGAAGCCCACTGCATGATGTTTGAAGAAAAGCAGAAGAAAGCCTAGAAGAAAAGAAAACAGATTAATTTTGTCCAAGAAGACAGAAAACCGAGAAAGAAAAAAGAACTAGGGTATCAGATAGAGATGGAATATATTAACTTTCATTTCTTGAAAAGTGAATCTCTCTCACATCATAACCTTGAAGATATTACTTGGACAATTCACCACAGTCGTGTTGAAAGAAGACAGGGAAAAGAACAGGTTGTGAAAATGGGCTTGGGGAAGGTAGGAAAATATGGAGCTTCATGTATTCACCTGTCATTATGTACTAGAATTTGGTTAGAATGAAGCAAGATGAATTGTGCAACTGGTTAAATGGAAGGAAATGAAATAGACAACGGCTTGCTATCTGGTGGCAAGTTTGTCCGTGGAGTTTTGTCAAACTACATACGTGCATTACCAATGTAATGCTCTTCTACCAGAATGCTAGAAGAACCTGTGGATTTGTACCCACTGAATATGGTTGCGCTTCCGCCCGCTGTATTTTAACACATCAAGAGATGTTTTTGTTATATGTTAGAGGGTTTTTGCCCATTTAGATGAGGACAACTCCAATCAATTTCCCTTAAAATGTGAAATGAAAAACTGTGAAGCATAAATAAATGATTTCCTCTGTGTTATATCAACTGTCTTGCTGATCTAAATACGCATCTTGAAAGTGTTAAGTAGTACTTTGGAAAGGACTATGCCTGTAAAACATTGAGTTGAACAAATGTCTCTCTGATTTCCCACCCAACGTGGCAGCTTTTTAATGGGGATCTCAAACTGGCCCAGATAGCAATGGTTGCCTGGCTGAGCGGCAGCACGTGGCTCCAAATATTAGCTGCATGAAGACTGATGCAATCACTAAATATGATCTGAATCAAGAGTTTTTCTGGATCCTGAAGGCCTCGCTGTGACCTCAGTTACAAACACACATCCACACACTTTCCAATGACATCAGTCGAAACTTCCTGTGAGCAACTGGGAAAGAGACTAGGGCCCAGAATTCCAAGAAACCCAACCTGAGGTTTTAAACCATACTCATTCCCAGTGCTTTGCAGCTGATTCATTTTCCAATGAAATTATCATCGTCCTTGGTTCCAAAAGCAAACTGAAGGGAGAATTCAATTAGGAAGGAGAAACATTTTGTTAAAAAAAACCACACACACACAAACATGACTCTGTGAGAACATTTCACAAGGACCCAAAAGACACGGAATGCAAAGGTGCTATTCCCAAGATCTGTCAGGTTACCTGGAAACAGATGTTTCACGTAGCTAAGGTAGTGACGGACAGTGAGCAAAGGTCTGGGGGTGGAAATGAAGAAACACCAACACCTCCTCTTCCCTTCAGTCTCACGTTTTCCCCCTGAAACCGAGGCTTGATTTGCTGTTTGGCTCAAGGAGCAGAAGAGGACAGAGGAAGTCACAGTGCATTTCCATTTCTTGTCGAGTTTCTGGTCCCATGTCAGTAGAGCTGAACCTTGGATGACCTGGCAGCATCCCCACAGCGAGCGGTCTGCTTGGCAGAGAGAGGGAAGGGACTCGTGCCGGAGGACAGCCTTCCACAGCTCTCAGCCCCCAAGCTGTCCATCCCCCTGACCCCTGTCAGTACTACAATGGGGAGAACAAGATGCAGAATATTTCCCTTCTCATCAAAAAGACATGACTTTTATGTACAGCAGGCACTGGACGGTGCCTCCTGGGCTGATGTCCAGTCTGGCTGCAGTAACTTGTCTGCAAGAAAACAAATAAAAGCTGCCCTGTGACTCGAGTAGTGGGTGGTCTAAGTTCACATACACAACAGCTTCTCCATTACTGACAAATGTCATAGTTAGTGCCTTACTGGGGCAGTTATGTGGTTTACAGTCACCATCTCTGACACACCAGAATGCTTGTATCTACTAGACTGTAGATTGCACTCTGATGTAAAATCATTTAACTGCCAACATTCATCTACTTTCTGAAAACAGATTTCTGAATCACAGGGTGCTAAGAGAATTGTGTGTGGTGTGGGCAGCTGTTTTTTAGAGCAGCCAAGGAGAGACGTGAGATCTCCTGCTGGCTCTTCCAGGCTTAATGATTAATCTGCAGTAGACACAGTGCTTGCATTGGATTGCACACAAGTTGGCATGCAGTCCAGAAAAGTTTTGAACAGATTGTCCCCAGGTCATTTGTGTTCCCAAGTAAGAATTCAACTGAATGTCTTTTGCTAATAAGTAAGAAACATGTGACAGGAGCTAAGTTCCTCAAGGTTATAGAGAGATCTGTGGATTTACCTGACCTGCCATCACATCTCAGACAGCCTGTGGGAAGGCTTCGTTTTCCACTGAGGTGGCTTGGAAGTCTTATCTGTGAGAACACCTGAGAAAACCTTCCATTCTGGAGAATTCTGGGTTTGCAAAGAATATCTACAGTGGTGTGGAAAGTCTGCTTTCCAAATGAACTCCCACAGCATTTCCTGGAGTTCTGAGCCTTATTTGAAAATAGCACAAGGCAAAGACAAAAGTGTAGACACAGTCTTTTTTTTAAGGGCTAAGCAATATAAGAAATAAAACGTGGGAGGAGAAGCTATAAAGCACTTTGGAAATGAAATATTTAAATTTTGGTGCAACGGAAATATTTAGATTAGAAGACACATAAGTGTAGTGCAAATGGGACCAGGAGTAGGGAATGCTAGATAAATAAATACAGATGAATGACATAGCATCACTTAGCGGTGACACCTGCGGATTCTGAGGTCAGAAAGACTTGACTTGGAATCCCACTTCTGTCTTTCATTAGATGTTTGGTCTCAGGAATGTTACTTAAGACCCTTTTACCCAGGGTTTCTCATTTATTAAGATAAGAGACTAACAAACCTATCTCATAGATGCTTATAAAGCTTTTCAATGAAATGATGTATGTACATAGCTAGGTATGAAGCCTGGAACAGATTAAGTGCTCAATAAATGCTGGTGAAAGTTATATTGAAATAAACTACTCAGAGTCTGTAGGAAGGTTTCTTTCAATTGGTTCTGGTTCCCATACTATAAGCTCTGACCCAAGTACTACCAAGACCACTCTCCACAGGCTTCATGACCTCCTGCCTTTGTAGGTTTGTGTTGGAATGTTTTAGGAGTTCTGTCTAGGGCTGCTTGAGTGAAAGAAGGAATCAAGTCCATCTAAAAAGGGAAAAGAAAGCATTTCATTGGATTCCTCTCCTGACCACCGCACACATCCCTTCAGTAGTTCTTCTACTTCATGATCTCTAGCACACTGACTGTTCCTTGTTCTTTCACTCTTCCTGAATTTCTGTTTCCAATTCTTTTGCAACCTAGAGAAGACCTAGGGATCATTACCTCAAATGGTTTCTTTGTGTATCTTTTAGGGTTTTTTATCCTCTTGTACAAGTTTCTGCCCAGTAAAACCCAGATGAATGTCTTCAAGTCTAGCAGAAGAGAGAAAGAAACTGAGGAATATGGGGAAATAATTATGATGGAAGCCAGACCAGAATAGAAAGTCCTCCTAATTCTAGGCAAGACATGAGGAGCGCCTAACTGCAGCAGTGGGACATAAGCACAAGGATGGGCGTCTAGGGACATCGAGAGGGTGGAATCGTAACAGTTTCTGGCTTTTGCAGGTGGACAGTGGCCAACTATTCACCAAAAGCACTGACAGAGAAAAGGTATACTCTGGTAAAAAGAATAGAATTCAGTGTAAGAAAAAAGAGTAAATCTACAAAACATTACATGATTCTGAACATACAAATCATCTGTTTCAAATTAATTGTTACTTATGTATAAACAATGATAGTCTGGATTCAAGAATAGGCTTGAAAAGTGAAGAAAGAAATAGTCTTTCTTTCCAAAATTCCACCTCCTTCACAGTGTCTTATTTAGTTTCACCTCTAATTTCCTGAACAAGAAGTCAACTCTGTCTTCTCCTCTGCACTCCCATTTATCAATTAGAGATCTTACCACTCTAATATCTGTTTTGGTTGTTTAGAAGACTGTTATTTCCCAAAGTAGGTTGTAAGCAACGGGAAAGCAAGGTCCACATCAAATTTACCTTGGTTTCCTTATTATAATACATCTGATACAACACCTAGTATCTGTTAGTTTTTTAAGAATTGTGTATTTATTAGTGTTCAATGAACTGCTATGTTTTAACATTACAGTTTTATGCAGTTTCCTGTGACAATACTTCCTCAGCTAATAAACTGATTTTAAAAGTGTTTTATACTTAGATTACACGTGAACTTTAAAAATTTAAATCTTATAACTACACAGTTTAATACTAAAAATGTATACTTATTACAAATATATCAGTGAATTGGATCTTGTTTTATTAACTGTTAAAATGGCTTTTTATTCTTAGGTTTTGATTCTCAAATCCTACACAGTAAGAAATAAATTTATCAATGTTGCATGTATTGATTGCTCATTCATTTTTACTGCTCAGCAGTATTCTCCTATGTGGATATACCACAATGTTTATATTCTCCTGTTAATCAATATTTGGGCTTCTTTTCAGTTTTGAGATGTTATAAATAAAGCTGCTATGAATATTCATATACCAAAAGAATTTGAAGTCCATATGAAGCCTCCAAATAGAGCTTTTCAGGAGTCCAGGAGAGTTGTGGGGTACACTGGTGACTTGGGAGTGATCAACATGGAGCAGTAATTGGAGCCAGGGGGTTAATTAACCTACAAAGGGAAAATGTGTTGAGAAGGAAAAGGAGAGACCCAAGGATCAGAACAGAAACATCCATTAAGGAAATGTGTCAAGATGCCAAGGGAAAAGAGAGAATCAAAAACTGAATAATGAGCAGAAACAAATGCTACAGAGAAGTCAAAAAAAGATAAGAAGAGAAAATGTCTTTTGGATTCATTGTTGACTCAGGGAGAGTATACAATCATATTTAGGGGTAGAACCCAGGTACACAATAGTTCAAAAAGTGAATATAACATGATAAAATGGAGAAATCTTAGCAATTGCTATGCAATAAGTTTGCCTACAAAGGAGAAGAGTATAGTAAGAAGACAGTGCATGGATGAGGCAGTATTTTAAAGGCACAAACAATTTGAGTATGTTTAGACATTCATGGGAAAGAATTTGAAGAGAAGGAGAAATGGAAAATTTAGAAGATGAGGAAATGGAGGAAGCGAGGACTCTGAAGTTTGGGCGGCGATAAGAGCCAGAAAACAGGTAGTGAGATTATTTAATACGGAAAAATGTTTCTCTGTTGCTTTGATTTGAAGGGTAAGAATTAAGGATCAAAACTGTTGTAGGCAAGTAGGCTTGTAGGGTCTGGATTGGGAGCAGGAGTAGTTGGAATTTCTTCCCAATGGTATCTGTTTCTAGTGTCAGATATTTTAATGATGTGAAGGGAGAAGGTTGAGGTCAACAGCTAAAAGAGACTCAGGCAGAGGAAAAGGAAAAGGAAGATGAAGATCCAGCAAAGACTGGTGACTGCAGATGTGTCATATCAGAGTCTCAACACCTCCTTCACAGTAGAATCACCTGAGGAAGTTTCAAAAGAACATATTCCCAGTTTCCAACCCAAGAAACACTGATTTAATTTTTCTGAGCCGAGTTTTATTTTGAAATAATGCATAGAATCCTTGGGCGATTCCATGCACAGCCAGAGTTCCGAAAGGACTGCTCTGATCCCTTTGGCTTGTGAGTTTTGCACCAGCAGGACTCACTGGTCCAGGTCCAAGTCAGAGAGGGCAGATGGTTGCATTGACAGGAGCTGGAGTTTTGCTGGGCACGTTCAGAGGAAGTACAAAGGAAAGATATTGAAGGGAAAGTCCATGGAATCTAGGGCACGTTGAGGAAATAGAGATATGCAGTGATAAAAAGACGGATAGAAAATAGAGTAGCTAAGGGGTGGCAAACACGTGTAGAGAGAGTAAGGGGGTCATTGAACTGGATATAGTGAAGAAGGTAGCATTTCTTTCAGCTTTTCTGATGACCTAAATACACTCTGTAAAGCACATGGCCTCAAGAATATTCTTAACACATTTCAGCATAAAACTATAAAAGCAATAGAGAATAGAGTTTTTAAAGAACCAGCTATAGGTCAGTACTTAAGATACAGAGGGGCAGAAAGCATAGATGGTGGGAATGAATTTTCCATTCATTTTTTTCAATTTCCATGAAAAATATATATATGTATAATCTCTAACTCCTCATGTATCAGTCTAAATTTATTATTAACTAAGAATATTTAGCAACTAAGAAAGTAATTGGAATTTTCAATTTTAGTGGGTATTAGTGAGTCATAAGACTTGGAGATAATTCCTTCTCCGGAAACACAGATATGATAAATGCTTTTCTCTAAAGAAAGAATGTGATTAATGGAATTCAGAGACTCTGGCTATATTATTATTAAGCTATTAGAATGATCTTAAGTCTTCTGCATGTGCTCTAAGGTTTTAAATAATAGAGACCCCAGAGTAAGATGAATGATAAGGCACCAATAGACCTCAGGACAAAATCCATTGACTCTATGTTTCTTTAAGATTCTAAAAAAATGTGAATGATTCATAAGAGACGAAATGACATGAAGATGGAGGGAATGCAGCCCAGGCTCTTGGGCCCTGTAGCAACACAAAATGAAGCCCAGGTCATGGCCCAAGAGAAAGAAAGACGGGTTTAAAACACTGAGCGTTATCCATTGGAGGTTTGTTTCCATTGTTCTCACTCATTAAAACTGACCCTGTTTTGTCTTCCTCTGAGACTGTTTGAATTGTAGATTCTGGTGTCCTTTGACCTTTGTTCTCTGATAAAAGTTGGGCAAAAAAACACATACCCCCGTATTCCTATGGACCTGAGATTTGAGACTCGTGATAGTTCTCGGGGCACTTCCTGCCCAGTGCTGAAAAAGGAAGACGACTGTTCGAGCTGACCAGGAGGCAAAATATTTCCATGGTTAGTCATTAATTTTTACTCAGAGACATCAATGAACTGCAAGCTTTTTTAGACTTGAGGAATTTTGAAACAAATCCTGTTTGCCTTCCCCGTCAAGCCGACGGGACAGAAGGAAACATCTCGTGGGCTTGGTTCCTATCAGCGCACTTCCACCAGTCTAGCTTCTGGAAAGGAGCTGTGTTTCTGTATGTTCTTCCTCAAAAGACGGTGCCTTGTGAATGGACTATAAAGTAAATATGTGACAAATTAGAGAGTGTGCTAGAGGTTTGCTTTTCACTTTTCTTCACCCTACATTTCTCTCTGTGACTCTTTTCTTCCTTCTTGCAAATGAAGGACTCTAAATGTAGGCATTTGTGATTTAGAGTTCTCTTTCGTTTGAACAGTTTTATAATGGTGGCAGTTTAAAATGATTGAGATTTGTACTCCTTTTTTTCTTTCCCACCAGGCACTTCCTCGGTGTCTTAGTAAATTTATGGTATTGCTCTATTCTAACTGGCTGGCTTGTGTTGCATTCACGTTGCCCTGAGTCCTCTTCCTCCTAATTGAAATACATAAAAGCTAAAATACGGCTCGAGAAGTTTCAGTTGGACCCCGTATATTTGAAGAGAATTTTTGAGCACAGAAAATGCAAAGCCTTTCATGTTCTTGGGGGTCAGATGACACAGAAAAACAGATCTGAGAGCAATAACGCTTCTTACTTCCATTACTAGACACCCAGGGGAGCTGAAACATGAACTCCGTTTGGGAGGAAGGCCGAGGCTGGGATCCAGGTTAACATGCCTCACTGCACCCTGACACAGGAAGTGAGGCAATGATGAGGTAGCACGTAATGACAAGAAGTGTAATCTGTGTGACTAGGTCTCTGTAGGGAAGTGAACAGAGTGCTCCCTTCTATGCTCTAGGTGGGTCGAACACACTGAGAAAAGGTAGGTTGGATTGTTCAAATGTTACTACCCCCAAGAAGCGAACACAGAAGAAAGAGGATGTTCCATTCCTACGTAGCTGCCAGAAACACCTTTTGTGTAATCACCTCCTAACTCAATCTAGTAATTGGCAACTTTTTTCATCTTTGCCAAAGAAAAAATTGATTTTAATAAGGAACCCAGTCAGTCCAGTCAAAATTTGCTATTTTTCAAGTGTCCATTTCATCCTTGAACTTTTATCCTCATAAGGCTCAGTTACGTTGTTAAATGACGTGGCAGGAGGGACATGAACCGCACAGCTGCGTGCCTTGTTCGTGGAGTCCCCCTGGTGCAGCTGTTGTGACAGCCGGAATCAGATGACAAATTCCATTATTTAAGAGTGGGAACAACGACACATCTATTAGAGCAGCTAAAGTGAAAAACAGACAATTTCAAATGATGGCAAGGATGCAAAGGAAGAACCAGGGGACGGGGATGCCCAAAATCCCAGAATTTATTTATAAAAAATTGTGTATTCATTCTTACATGTTTAAACTTCCGTCGACTTCATAGTATTCTCCATTTGCTGCAATATACCTATCAAGCTTTTTTTCCCACTGCTCAAAACAGTTTTTGAATGAATAAATTTTGATGCCTTTTAGTGCTTCTGTTGTTTTTTATTTCATCTCTTCCACACTGGCAAAATGTTTCCCTTTGAGGACCTTTTCCACCTGGTGAAACAAGGAAAAGTCCCCTGGGAGAGATAGGGTGAACAGGGATGGTGGGCATAGAGGTCATGCAGTTTTGGGTCAAAAGCTGCTGAACACTCAGTGCAGTGTGGGCAGGTGCACTGGTAAATCCCCCATCATGACATGGGCAAGTGTATTGTAAAGAGCCTTCAAAAAAATTCCCTGAAGCCTAATGCAGCCTCTCACAACAATGCCAGCTGGTACACTGATACAGATGGGTTCCTAGAACACTCACCTAGTAGTACAAGCCTGTACTACAAGGGGCCCACTCTCCAGAAGATAATTCTAGGGTTTTTTTGTCCCCTACCTTGTATATCTTGCATACATTCCTAGTGGGAATGCAAAATTGTAGAGCTACTCTGGAAATTAGTTTGGCAATTCCTTAAAAAATTAAACATACAGGAACCATGTGATTCAGCAGTCACGCTCCTGGGTATTTATTTCAGAGAAGTGAAAACATATACACACAAAGGTCTATAAACACATGTTCATAGCAGTTTTATTGGTAATAGGCAAAAACTGGAAACAACAGATGTCCTTCAGTGTAAGAGTAGCTAAACAAACTGTGGCATTTCTGTATCATGGAACACTACTCAGCAACAAAAAGGAGCAAATCATTAACACAAACCACAACTTGGGTAGATCTCAAGGGAATGGTGCTCAGTGGAAAAACCAATCCCCGAAGGTCATGTACGGTGTGATTCCACTTACATAACATTCTCAAAATGACGAAATGGTAGATAGAGGATGAGAGCAAATTAGCAATTGCCAGGTTAGAGATGGGGTGGGGTGGGGTGGGGGAGCGTGTATGTGCTTATAAAAGGGTGACAAGGGCGAGATATTTTTGTTGTGATAGAATAGTTCTGTGTTGACTGTGGTGGTGGCCACATGGGTCCACACACGTGATACAATTGCAGAGACCTGTGTGCATGCCACACATGTGCACGCAGATACAGCTGCTGAGCTCTGAATGAGATACATAAATAGTAATGATGTCAATGTCAGCTTTGAGAATGTGCTGTAGTTAATGTAAGGGGTCACCGCTGAGGAAAATTGAGTGAAAAATCCATGGAGCTGCTCTAATATTTTGACAACTTCCTGTGAACCTATAGTCCTTTTAAAGTAAAAAGTTTTAAAAAATAAAGTGTATCATGAAAATGGGAACACCCTTTGAAAAACTGTCTGAAATATATGACTGACTTTATTTCGTGGAGATAACAAAGCCAAAGTGACCACCTGTGGATATATGATGGCTATAAAAATCGGAATTCTCCCCCTACACAAACTAATTGCTTTGTATGCACAGTCTATTTCATATTTCTGGAAGCTAAATAACCTGATTCAGTGTGTTTACTGACACTTTCTTCTAATTGTGAAACATCTGTTTTTCTTAATGAAAAATGTTCCAGAAAACCAGGCAGCGACATATATTGCTGCACAGCTTCAAGATGCTATTCTCTGCTTTGTACCCTTGCCACATCTCCATTCTAAAGACATGCAGCACTTGATAACAGCCACTGGGGGGCAGACTTCCACCTGGCACCTACTAACCAGGTAATTTCACACCCAGTCAACTGCAGAAGCCCAGGCATGCAGGTTAATAGAACTCAAACCTTCCTTCCCATTTGTAAGAGCTCACCAAAACATACAGAAATATTTAGGTTCATGGTAATTAGCTAGCTCGGAACACAAACATATCCAGGGATTGTGGAAGACACACCGGAGTAGCTTTGTGTAAATCCTGGTTAAGTACATCATTATTAATAAGGAATTCAGCCAACGGCTGATGTTTTGTCTAACTTCTGGGTGAGATACAATCTTCCTTCTTACAACCTGGGCAAGAGAAGCCCAGCCCTGGGCCCCGCACTTTGAAGCTCACTTTGGTCCCTGTTCCGCTTTGCCCCTCACCACAATTGAGATTCTTGTTAAATATAATACATAAATATAATATATGTATTATATTTAACAAGAATCTCAATTCTTTTTTAAGTGGCCAAAGTACCCTAGATTTTTCCCAATAGTTAAATATCACAAAGTGAAATTTGGAGCAATGATGAACAGAAGATAGTTCTAAAAAAGGTCTTAACAAAGAAGAGAGATTGGTCTCCTAGGGCGATGGAATGAGTTTTAAAAGGGGGACTATTATGAATCCAAGGAGATAAAAGAGAGGAGAAATAAACCAGGATTTGCAAAGCCAGATTCTAGAAACTGGTTTTGAATTCTTCGAGTTTGAACAGCGCATCCCTACATCTGATTTCCAGGGCAGGACACAAAAACGCCAATGGTTGAGCTGCCGCAAGATGATGCCCCGGCCCCAGAGGCCCGGAAGGCCAATGCCAAGCTCGCGGATCCTGAACAGAGGCCTGTTCTCACCAGCGGCTCCTCTGAAGATCCAGATGGGCAAGTCCCAAGGGCCCTACCGTGTCACAGCCTTTAGAGAACCAATCACTCAAAGACCCTCGTGCAGGGAGAGGAGATTGTGTCTTTCCAGGGACTGGAGGAGGATTTCCCAAGTGGTCAACTTCACAGATTCGGCATTACATGGTCACGGGGCTCCAATGATTGCACCCCTTCTCTCAATGATTTCTAACCAGTGTTCAGACTGTGGGACAAACGTATCACAGATGTGGTTCCAGAGACTGATAGCCCCTGTTCTTCCCCTTTGACAGTCTAATTTTGTTTGTACCAGGGTTTCCAAGACTCCCTCATGTCTCCTTTGCATACCTTCATGCTCTTGCTTTGCAAGGCGGGTCGCCATGTTATCACTTAGGACTGAAGAGCACGCAGCCCAGCGCAGATTAAAAGGATTTTCCTGAGATCATTGCCTTGGAAACCTGGGCGGCGGGATACACAGCTTGCATCAAATGGCAGTAAATACGGTCGTGCTCGGAGTGCAGCAATAACCATTAAACCCATCAGCTTTCACTGAGGTTGAGAAAACAAAAGATGTTCCAGTTTACAGTGGCCCCGTGCCAGGAGACTGCCGAGACTGGAGGGAAATCAGACAGCAGACCGAAGAATGCTATCTTCTGAGAAGGATGTGCGAACGAACATTTTCAGGAACAGCGGCCCTCTCAAGGTTTCGTCCAGAGTGTTAATCAGCCAGGACTTCAGAGTGTGACTGGTCAGGTACCTATTCCCTGGCAGGTGCGAGGAAGAGGAAAACAAGATCTCCCCTGAGCAAATTGAGAGGAAATAAGATCTGAGGTTATATGCTGGCTGTTAACTTTTCTCAGTAGCCATACATTAGCTTGTTATTGACGAGGGATTGAAATATCACCTAGACCTTTGAGGCTATCCGTACAGCTTATGGAAGAAGCAAGGACAAAACTGAAAGAAAAATGTTGTTCTGAAAATGAACTTAGGGTTCTCTGGCCTATTACAAGATTAAATAGATGTTCCTTGCCGTTGGCAAAAAACATTAATTTTAAGTCTCAGGTTCAAGGGGTTAGCATCAATCTCCTCTTAAGTCACGTCTTTTGAGCAAAGTTCCAGCTCCAAATGTTCTTTTGGAAGTTCAGGTAAAAGATTACGCTTCTCAGTAACATATTTATCCAGCCAAGTCCTCAGCTGCATAAGCAAGTATGATGGAGTCAAACTCGCGTGTAGCAGGAAGAGGAAAAAGCCCCGCTGTCAAAACCTCCTGTGTTTGAAGTCAAACGCCACGTTGTTAGGTGTGAAAACTTTTTATATTCCCCTGCAATGAGGGAGGTAAGCACTGCAATATCTGGCACAGAGTCTCCTGTCTTGTGTTAGCAGTTGTTCAATGTTTTTGAGGTCGCCAGTGCGTGACTGGGATGTGGCAACACGGTGCGACGTAGTGAATCCAAACTGGGGCTTTCCTTCCAGAACTCCAGCGTGTGATTCCTGCTGCTGTACTCACCGTCAGGCACGGCTCCTCAGAGTCCCTGACACTTAGTTCCAATCTGTCAATGAAAAGACTCATACCTATTCTGCAGGGTTTTTTGTGAGAATTAGGGAAAACGTACGACTTGCACACAGTAGGTGTTCTGTGGGCGGGAGCTGTTCTCCCCTGAGCGCATTGAATGTGCACCCTTGAAAAGTACTCTCTGGCTTGAACACGTGTTCTGGGAAATGACACCGGGGAGCATCTCAGATCATAGAATGAATTTGCTGTTTTCACTCTGAGAAGCATTTCTGAAACCTCAGAAGTCCCGGCAATCCCATTTTTTTCCTGATAGTGTTCTCTCTGAACTCTCTTAGCCAGGAGTCTGAGTTTCCTTTCCACAAGCGCTATTTTCTCTTCAAGCAGGGACGACTTCAGAAGCATCAGAAAGCAGGCAGCAAGTGGAAGCTGAGATTGAAGTCCCTGGAGATTTTTTAAAATATTATGAGCTTACGATATTAATTTATTTTTAAACTGCACATACATACTTATCGTAGGGACTGTGGTTGGTTTTCTTATCTGCCTCTTTCTAGCATGAGCCTTTCCTTCCCTCCCTCTTACTGCCACGGAAACTAATGTGACTTTGAAACGGGTTTGTGCCGTTTCTCTTCTGGTTCAACATCATGCAGCCTTTGTGGAGAATTAGAGGTAACTTCAATTCATCTTTCATTCCTCACTTTTTGTCCTCTAAACTTGATAACTGTTTCCTTCCTAGGAAAGATAAAATTCCAGAGCCTCTCCTCCCATTGAACTTCGTTCTCCTTTCACTTCTGAGTAGTGAGCCACCTCATAATTATTATTCTTCACATGAAGTTCTCCTAGTAGACTTCCTGCTCTTTTTTAGTTGTTCTTATGGATAAGAGGATGAAATGGGAGTTGGAAGATAATATTATAAAGTCCATTTTCATCAGAATGAACAAGTCACCAAAAGAGTTCTAATTCAGGCTTCATGATCAGGCTGGGGGAAAAATGTGTATATATGTATTATTTTATATATATATATATATATATATATATATATATAGAGAGAGAGAGAGAGAGAGAGAGAGAGAGAGAAAGAGAGAGAGCTTGCTTTAGTGAGGCCACATGACTCTGGCCTTAATCTTGTCTTGTGTAGAATATTTAAATAGACACAAAGAAGATAACAAATTTTCTGATGAGCCAAAATGTGGAGAGATAATTAAAATGAAAATCCAAAGAAGAAAAAGCCAAATTATTTCAACATATTAGAGTTAGGGACTAATGCCAATAGAACAGAACTTAATAGGAATGAATGCACAAATCCTGTATTTGATATTAAAAAGACTATATTATGAGAAAGTAATAAAATGTTTAAAAACCCCGCAATGATGGTGACATGGATGTCAAAGGGACATCAAAGCTAACTGATAGACCTCCCGATGGCTAAAGGGGGAACAATTGGAGCAACATGATAAATAAATAGTATTATATGATAACTCAAAGTGTAAAATAAACACACACAAGTTCATACTAATATAAATAAATGATTGAATAAATGCGTAATGACTTCTTATTATATATTGAATAATAGAGAAGAGAAATCTGTGTAGAAGAATTCCGAATAACTTAGGTAGATTCTCTGCCCTTGAGGAGGTGGAGTGTAACTCCCTCTCTTTAAGTGCGGTCAGTGCACAGAGACTTCTTCCAAGAGCGTATAATATGAAAAGGGGACAACAAAGGGTAGCTTTGTGGAGGAGAAACCTGACTGCGCTAGCCCAGCCCAGTGACCAAGGTCAACATCAGCACTGAGAAATCATGCTGATGCTGTGTTCCCTTGAGATTTGTGATGAGGATGTCACTTCACCTCTATGAACTTCTCCAAAACACACAACCCCAGCGCTGTCATGAGAAAAGCAGCCCAATAGCAACAAGTAACTATCATTACAGAACCATGCAGCACATTTTCACTGCCCTAAAACCCTCTCTGCTCCACCTCATCTCTCCCCCAGACCCCAGACCCTGGCAACCAGTGATCTTCTTACTGTCTCCATAGTTTTACCTTTTCCAAAATGTCATATAGTTGGAATCATGTGGTCTATAGCCTTTTAAGACCAGTTTCTTTCATTTAGTAATATGCATTTAAGTTTCTTCCATGTGTTTTCATGCCTTAGTAGCTCATTTGTTTCACCATTATACATTTTTTAAAATTTTGTTATGGCAGCTGACATTACCAAACCAAATTACCACATTGGAAGGAATGATTTATATTTTTATCTTTATAAACACATAGCAGTCTTTTTGAGAACCTATATAAATATCTCATAAAATATTCCTGACATTTACAATGAAAACAATATTGTCTGTTTTTGTGAAGAATCTAATCCATGGATCATGATGCTTTTATTCCCGTATATTTTTCTGCTAAAGTGTTCCTCTTAGTTTTATTTTCCATTCATCTCTGTCTCACATACTTTGCTATTTTTCTTTCCCCACAAATTTTAATTCCACTTAGGGGTAGAGTGTATACAAGGATTGTTCCTCCAATATCCATGGTCCACTTGAACATTAGTAAGAGAGCCCTTGATTTCGTAGCTATCTATATGACCAACCAAATTAAATATATTTTGCAGCATCACTTGTAGCTAGGTGTAAATGTCTGATTTGGGTAGGTTCCTACCAACTGGGTATAAACAGAATTTTGTGCAACTTTGAGGAAGTATCCTCTTTCCTAATTGCTGGAGTGTGGAAGTAATTGCTCGAGTTCTGGCAGACATCTTGGACCTTGAGGTGACCTTGGGGATGGCAGTGATGCGTGGCAGAAATACAAGATAAAAAGAGGTGCATTTCCTGTGACTAAGGAACACCGAGTCAGCCCTGGACGACTGCTTATGACCCGCCCCCCCAATGGGATAGCATATTTTATTTTTCTGTAACTTAATTATATGTAGCATTCACATTCTTCCCAGCAGAGGAAAATTTAATTAATTCAGAGAAAACTCAGTCAGAATAACATGTATATTAACTTCCTTGAAATTTTAACATAGCTCATTAAAGCAGTTTATTTTTTTCAGTCATTTTTCCATTATTTTAAATAGTTTTTAGTGCCGTGACTTTTTGCTCATTAATCTTTTCTTCTGCGGGTTGGAATCTGCAGTTAATCCTATCAGAGCATTGATTTTTTTTTAATCCTAGACATTCTTTTTCCTAGAAACTTTATGTAGCCTTTTTAAATATTTCCTATGTCCCTACTTTAGAGGCATCCTCCTCCTGTATTGAACATACCTAGTTACAATAACTGTTCTAATGTTCTCGTCTACTAATTCCATCTTATATGTAATTATGAATCTGTTTCTATTGATATTTCTCCTCATTATGGGTCATCCTGTCCCACTTTTTTGTATGACTGGTAATTTTTTAATCAGATGCCAGACATTGTCAATTTTGCCAAGTACTAGATATTTTTGGAGCCCTATACAATTTGTTCAGTTTTCTTCCCACTTGAATGTCATTAAGTTACTTAGAAATAGATTCTTTGGAAGCTTGCTTTTAATGTTTGAAAGGTGGGACCAGAGCAGCCTATAATCTAGGGCTCGTTTTACCCACTCCTGAGATAATACTCTTCTGAATACTTTACTCAATGCCCCATGAACACACAGCTTTTTCTTTTTCCTGGATGGAACAAAATATTCCCAGACTGGTATCATTTCCAGAGAGTGTTCCCTCTTCTCCTTATGGGTGGTTCTTCTGGCATTCTCGGATATTTCCCCACATCCACACGGAGTGACGCTTAGCAGCAGACCTGCAGGGAACTCTGCCTCGGGCCCCTCTCTCCTCTCTCAGGCTTGCCCCTGGGAGTTCTCACTGGTGTGGCCTCTCTGTTCCCAAGCGTGCAGACTGCGGGGCTTGCCCGGGTTCCCCTCCCGTACTGAGACGGGACACTCTGAAGCTGAGATGTCTCGTTTGTTTCCCCTGTCTCTGGGATGACTATCCTGTGTTACCTGGTATCAGTGTCTGAAAACCATTGTTTCAAATACTGCATTTAAATTTTTAGTTATTTTAGATAGAAAGGAAAACCTGCTCCCTATTACATTGTTTAGCCAGGAGCAAATCTTGTGTTCTTTCTAAATGAGAGAAATAAATTTCTCTGTATAGCTGCTCTTGACTAAATTCTAATAATGAATTTAACTAAGGAATCTTAACTAAATATGCCTCTAGAGTTTAGTTGGATGTCAGTGGTTCTAAATAATGTTTCAGAAATCAATGCATGTGATAAATGTATTTTTTTTCTGGGTGAAGGAAAAAAATAGTCCATCGTATATTTTTTGTGATGTTATAAGGTTAATAGCCACCAAGGAGATACATTTGAGAACTAATTAACAAAGAATCAGCTCCTCTCCCAGAGCTGTAATTAGCTCTTCAGTAGTTAATACGTTTAATTAGTGACCTGCTTCTTAGATATTAACTCTCAAACTCTAGCTACCCTCAGACACACAGAGTAAAAAGCAGAATTGTTTCTCCAACCAGATGGGGAACTTTCTGAGCATATAAAACAGCACGTGCCTCATCCAGGCTACTCAGTCTTATTATTTCACCCTAAGTTCCATCCTTATCGTTCTGCAGGCAGTTACACAGGACATGTATTATGTCTGTCTTAAACATGTTCTATTTTCACATCTTTTTTACTCACTATAGTCCAAGCTCAAAGATGATGTAATAAAATGAGCATCGAACTCAGACAGGTCAGAGTACCCGCCACTTACTTGGTCACCGCACATTACTTCATCACTTCATTCATTATTGATCAGTTAGTCTTAGCTTCTTTCATCTGTAAAATGGAATATTACCTGCACCACAGAGTTGTTGAAAGAACTAAATGAGGTAATATAGTGCATGCAAAAGCATGCACTAAAGTGTTTCACAGAATACGTGGGTAAAATAAATATTGATGGATTTTTTAAATTCAACATTCTTCTTTCTATTTTACCCTCCATTTTTGAAAGGAACAATCCTAATACAATATTAAAACTGAAGAAAAATTAATAAGGATCATCTTAGCACTTGAAGTGAGGTCTTATTTATAAGGATGGTCTAAATGCATTTTTATCACTATCCACCTTTGTTCTCAAACGCAAACACCACTCAACTAAAACTATCAAATAAAATAATCAATAGAAAATGCCAACTCAGGAAGTAAGAACTGTGGCCTCTGAAATAGGCACACCAATGTCTAAGAAGTCACTTTAGAGGCACTTCTAGCTTCTAGTAAATCTCTATCCAGCACTGACATTGGCTTGCGTTTAATGCAGGACGCAATGGGAGGTCACTTGAGTTGTCTCAAAGCATCCAACAACTTTTATTGCTGTTCTCAGAGCAGAGCCAAGGACTTAATCCTTATCTATAAAATGAAGACATTTGATGAGATAACTTCCAGCTGTGAAAATTGCATGGTTAGCTAATTATTTCTTAGAGAGGCCTCGCCCTTGAAAGATACCTCACATGAATCAATTTACATCAATTCAACCCATAAAGAAAAAAGTTTGTTTTGCAGTCTCTGGGCTTGCACATAGTCGATGGCAACACAACGACAACCACCACAACAAAAAGATAAAGATATTGTATCCTGGAGAGAATTTTGAAATTTATAGAGCCAATAGCTTCCCCAGCATGAACTGTGGTTATGAGGTACAGAGAGGGGGAGTGAAAAATAATAGGAGAGAAGGCTCAGAATTTTCTTCCACCATTATTTTGCACCGTGTTCTTTCTGCTGGCAATGACAAACGTAATACTTTTTTCCCTTTCGGGACAGCCCTTTTGGTCAGGCAAGAACTAGCCCCTTATCTTCAGGTCGGATTTTCCTGGTGCTGAGCATGTCCGTCCAATGTGCTCCATTAAGGGGAGGAGAAGGACGAGCAGGAAAAGAATGTTTCTCTCATATTCTAACACCACTTTCAGCCTTTCTTCAGCAGTGTGCTAGACATGGCTTTGTCCCAAATACCTCCTCAATCTTTCGCGCCAATAAAAACCTACATTCCACCTTGGACCTCTGAAAGAAATAGGAGGAAGAACATTAGGAAAAATGTTCCTCTAGCAGCCATTACCTTTCTTTTTTTCTCCCCCTTTTCCATGACCTTTCTAGAACAAAATTGCAGTATTGCCATTTGTTCTGCTTAGCAGTGCTATTTTTTACGGCACTCGAGGCAAGTTTGGCACCAGGTGTCACGGCAGCCGTGCCACAGAGCAGCCCTCAGCATTCCGTGTACCGTTCACCAGCTCTTTTTATTTTTAAAGATTTTATGTATTTTTAGAGAGAGGGGAAGGGAAGGAGAAAGAAAGGGAGAGGAACATCTATGTGTGAGAGATACGTCAATTGATTGCCTCTCGTACACCCCCAACTGACGACCTGGCTCACAACGCAGGCATGTGCCCGGACTGGGAACTGAACCAGCGACCTTTCAGGTCCCAGGCTGGTACTCAGTCCACTGAGCCACACTGGGTAGGGCCCATTCACCAATTTTTAAAGGCAGATGGAACGATGACCCAGACTGAAAATCTGCATAATCTCTTCCTATGGGGAAAGCTCTCACAGTTTTATCTACATGTATAAAGACCACCTCAGGATAGTTAATCTAATTATGGGCCCAGAAGTTAATACAAATTGTGTCTCTCTCACCATGACTGTTGAATGCCTGGGAAGGATCCTGTTAGAAGGAAATTAGATAAGAGAAGTTTAGTTATTAAATATTCATGGACTATTTGGGGTATACAATTGAATGTGATCACCTGACCATTAGAATCAATCTTCATAAAATTTTATGACAATAAACTTCCTTATTGGGATTCAGAATAAGTCAATCAATAACTTTCAGAGCTTCATTTCAAGAGTTTTCATTTTGTCTTGAAGCAAAGCAGAACTCTGAACAGAACGGCGCTATACTCTTGGGTAGGCCTGTCAGTTCATATACATTTCTGCTGAGATTAAAACGTATGATGAACCTGAAGGTGCTTGGATGTACACATCATTCTTTCATCCAACAAATATTTACCAAGTAATGACTATGTTTCACAACTGTTCTTAGCATCGAACGGACAAAATGTCTGTCCTTTTAGATACTCTCCATAAAGTCCAGTGGGAGCGAAAGACATTAGATATTTTAAGAATCCAAATAAATATATAATTATAAAAGAATAGGTTGCAATGAAAGAGAACAACCATAGTTTTCTCATTTGAGTTGCTTTGGGGATGGGGAAGGAGGTCACATAGTCACAGAAGCTCTCTCTTAGAAACATTTAAGTGGAAACCTCAAGGATGAGTAGGAATGAACCAAGAGGAAGAGTTTCAGGCAGAGGAAGTATCAGCACCAGCCAGTAGAGCTCAGAGATTCAGGTTTCACCAACAGAATCAACCACGAGGTGAAATAATTGCTGTATTGTGTTTCTAAAAATTGGGAATTTCCTGGATGACATCAGGGAGTTGGATTATCCTCGTGTGTGGAATCTATAATGAAACACTCCAGTGATTTTCTTGACTGGATATAATTTGACATTTATAATGGCTAAAAATAAACTATAATTAGCAAGACTTGTCCACCTAATTTCACAGAAATTAAAGCATTAGCTTCTATGTAAGATTATATTGTCAGGCACACAGATCTTGCCAATAGGATCAGAAAACCTTAGGATTTGTGCAATTAAATACCTATAGATGATTCAGATGCAAGGAAAGACATGCAGGCTGATATGCTTCCTCACAAGAGGACAACTATGCCTCTCAACACCTATTGGAAATGCCCAGAGAGTCTATGACGTTAAATAAGTGTGTCACTGCCTGTTCTAATTAAGCCTGGTCGTTGTGCTGTGTTCACAGTTTCATGGCGTTCAGAAACACTGCACTATTCGCTGAAGAACACACGTCGAGTCCAAAGTCTGTGAAGTTGCACCTGAAATCTCTGCAAAATACATAGAAATTTCTAGTCTGTATTATGTACCTAACAATAGAATTTCCTCCCCTCAGTTAAATTGAAGAATCTTTTGACATTAGCTTTATGAACGTTATTACCCACTTAGAAAAACGTTTTCCAAAGTGTGTCCCCTGGAACACTCGATTAAAGGACACAGATATTAAAGAGATTTCTTAACAGAGTATGTGGAAATGCCCAATGAAACGAAATAAAAAAGTGTTATTGTATAACTCTGCAGATCCCTTAAAATACTAATAATGTTCATGGAAAATATGTACTAAAAGGATTCACTGTGTAGTGTTTTTTAGATGCATTTATCTAAGGAATCCCTCTTCTACAGATCATTGATGAGAATCAGAATTCTGTGGAGCATTCTTTGAAAATGCTTCCTAAAAAAAATGAATTAAATGAGTGGGATAGGTATGTAGGAATAGCCTTACATGGGATTTTATAAAATATTAGTAAACAAGGTCCGGCAAGTTTTACTGTTCCAAATGTAACATTTAGATAATAAAATTAATACCAATAAAAACTAACAGTGAATATTAATAATATCTTAAGACCGCTGCAGAGGAGTTCACACAGACTTAAATAGGATGTGTGAGACCATTGCAGCATATGAGGCTGATGCGCGCTGCCCCTACTTTTCAGCTACGACAAAATCCAGCCTTCGTTAGAAGCTGTCAACGAGGCTAATTTGTTTTCTGTCACTGTAGTTACATGTCCCAGGGTCTGAAGGGCACATCAGCGGACAGCACAGCCGTGTTTATCAGTCTTGAATGTGTTTCTTTTAATGTTAATAGACAAGAACATGCTCAGTGCTTAATATCTGCTTTAGAAATATCTGGCATTAATTTGCAACTCTACTTTCTGAAAGCTCCCAACATGAAGGAAAAAGGAGTTCCATTTCCAGTTAAGATGTAGAAGTTTCTGACAAACCATTCCTCTCATGAAAACAATGAGAAAAAACTAGATATTTTGGAGAGTTGTGGATGCAAACAGGTCAAAACAACCAAATTCCAGAGGAGAAAAAGCCCTTCTTAGGCAAGAAGATTGGCAGCCATTCCTCACTACCCTCTTTCTTCCAGTGGGGAACTGAAGTTTCCATATCGAGGCATGAGCAAAAAATTGAGCTTGCATAGTTGATGGGTTCTGTTAGGGGAGAGAGAAGCCATCATAGCTTTTAACATCTGTGCAGGATGGAAACAACAGATTGGAATCAGGAGATGCCTTAACCACACAGTCACATGCTGATTTCCCCAATAGGACTTTTTTGAGTATTGGCTCTCAGATGTGGCTTGGGACTGAGCTGGAAAGAGAGAGAGAAATCTCCTGAAGTCTCACAATACTTAGAAGTTAAAGTCCTGCTTGAAGGAAGGGAATGCAATAATTTCAAGATACGTATCCTTCTATGAAACCAGAAGTCAACTAAAATTCATGAAAACTGCTATCCATTTCCTCCTGGCACAAAGTGATCAACTTTTCAAAGGAAAGAACATATACTTTTTTGGGGGGAATAGCATCACTCTCAGGATGCAATAAAAATGTGAAGCAGGAAAACATGACAGATACACAACATAATAATCAGCCAATAGAAATAAGACCCTCAGATGACTCAGATATTAGAACTGATAAACAAAGTCATTGAAGTACTAGTATAAATATGCCCAAGAAAATAGGAGAATGGACAAAAGACAAAAAAAATATGAAGGACTTCAGCTCTGGCTGGTGTGGCTCAGTGGATTGAGCACTGGCCTGGGAACCAAAGGGTCACTGGTTTGATTCCCAATCAGGGCACATGCCTGAGTTGTGGGCCAGGTCCCCAGTAGGGGGCGTGCATACAAGAGGCAACCACACATTGATGTTTTTCTCCTGCCCTTCCCCTGTCTAAAAAGAAAATAAATAAAATCTTTTTAAAAAATGAAGGATTTCAACAGATAAATTTAATCTTTAAAAAACTAAATAGACACTCTAGAGCTTAGAACATGATATCCAAAATTAAGAACACAATAGATTGGTATAACATGACCCAGTGGAAGCAAGGATCAGTAAACCAGAAGATAGGACTGAAATAATGTAAAGTGAAGTGCAGAGTGAAAAAACTTTAATACTAATAATAACAGCAGAACAAAGCATAAGAGACATATAAAAGTAGGAATTCTAGGAGAGGAGAAAGTAGTACGGAAGAATATGTGAAGACATAATGGTCAAGACTTTCCCCAAACTGATGGAAAACATCAAGCCACAGGTTTATGAAGCTCAACTTTAATCTCAGGTTAAATAAATGCAAATGAAACCATACTTTATTGTCAAATAATTGAGGACCAAAAGTTAATAAAAAATATAAAAGCAACTAGAAAATAAAGGTACATTATCTTCAGGGAAACAGCAAAACGAGTTACAGATAAATTATCAACAGAAACTATAGAAGCCAGAAGACAATGGGACCACAATGGAATGGAATTATTCTATAACCAACAAAAATATCCTTCCTAAATGAAGACACAATACATATATTTTCACAACAACAAAAGCAAACACAGTATAGTAGATATTTAGTTAATATTAATTGGCAAATGTGGGAATTAAATTCTTTGTGAACATGAATTAGGTGTTTGGGATGTATGTTATGACATAAGATTGAAACTACTTTGTTGCAAAATATTTATTACTTTTTTTTAAAGTCTGAGGATTCTTTCATATTTACAAATTTTATTAGAGTGAGTACTTTCAAAATGTACAATTGGAAAAACATAAAAGAATAATAATTAACAAATGTTTGAAAAATCATGTGGAATTGACAGTTTCACCTACTGTAAGAGGAGATGTAAATTGGCACAACCTTTTAAAAGGTATTTAACTTGAACATCAATATGATTCAAAAAACTTTAAAGTGTACATTCCCCTTCCATGGGTATATCTTAAGAAAATAATGAATAATGTTCACAAACATTCAGCTGCAAACAGGCCCGGCACAATGTTGTTTATAGTAGAACACATCTGAATTTGTCTCCTTTTAAATGTTTTCACTGGCTGACCTACCCAGGAGCTTGCACTTACCTCTCGCAGGCCTGACCTAAGACAGAAAGGGTTGGGAAGGTTAAGTTCTAATAACTTTGCTGCTGGATGTAGTGCCACTGTGAAAAATAAGATTTCTGTGCAGAAGAAGAAGGGGAGAAACCATATTGGATAGATTTCTTCCAGTTTCTGTCCCATTGGTCAGAGAAAGTTTTATTTATGAGGATTTGAGCTGAGCTTCGAAGATAGCACTGGAATTAACTTATGGTGAGAAGGCAGGAATTAAAGTTTACGTGAGTACAGAGATGGAAAGTCTTGCCTTGTATTAAATGAAAATACCGTGTGTACTGTGAAGAGAACGACTAACCGACTGTCTGAATGGAGCTGTCTTGTAAAGGAGGAGGGGATCCTGTGAAAGGAGGTTTGAGGTTACTCAGGGAGAGGCCTTATACACCGAGGTCTCAAATCCTAATTGCACTCTTGAAGGTTTATAAGCAAAGAACGAATAAGAAGAATCTGTTACTTGAAGGCAATTAATTTGGCAGTAAGCAGAATGAACTGGAAAAGGAAGAGAGTAGGGATGAGGAGGGAGAACAGCTCTGCATATTGAAGTGTAACCCATCTTGGCCAACAGGATGTGATTCCTGAATTCAAACTGGGGCAGTAAAAATAAATAAAGTGGACAGAGGCAGGGAGGACTGATCAGTTGGCCACAAAATTCATATTCCATTTTAAGCCACTATCATTCACCCATTTTATTATAGAGTCTAAATCTCCCTATGTAGTCCTGCACAACTAAACCACTTCTAAAATCTCGACCAAAAGTCTCTCATGCTCCGCAATAGAATGTGTCTACAGAGTGACCAGAAGTTCATACCGTTAAGATGTAATGAAAAATAGAAATGGATAGAAATATTTAAAAATAAAAAATGCTTTGACACATCTAATGTTCCAATTTCTATAGTTTGAGTTCTAATTTTATCCCAGACTGTGTTGCACAAAGAACGAAGTTTATAGCTCATATACTTCCAGTTGTGAGACTGAGCGTCGTGTGAAGCAGGAGAAGTTATAGGATGGTTAAAAGTCAGCGATGTTCCTGGGACTTTATTCAGCTGAGACAATCTGATTTTGATTTGATTTGATTCCTAAAAAAAAAAAAAAGAAAATGGGTTGAAATCCATGACAGACATGTTATTTATGGATAATTTATTATCTTAAATAAGCAAGATACTCTGGGTTTATAGAAATGGTTCATTGAATACTTCATTTAACCTCTAATGTCCTTCCATCCACCCCACAAACACTCCTTCCCTAGTTTTTTTCTCCTAAATTGCAATACCCGATACTGAAACAATATAACCTGTGATTCAAACACAGTCACAGCGCACAGAAATCAGTAGGGCACTAAGGTTATTGTAATTTTTAACACATTTGTTAACACTTTCCTTCTGTTACAAGTTTATATATTTTTTCTTTCACAGCCCCTCACTTTAATTTTCTCTTCTCTTGTTCAAGCTTCACACCAACACAAGGGTGGGATCTGTTCTGAAGTTCTATGCGGCATGCTAAATGGATCTGACAATGTATTTGACGAAAATATAAGATCTGCTTAGCAATGGTGATCACCTGCTATTATCAGTCTCCTAGAACTTCTAAGTTCACACCTTTAATTCCAAGTAGTTAAACGGTAAAACTGACGTGAGCACCTGAGAAAATATTTAGATAATTCCCTTAGAATAATCCTCCTGCTAATAGTAGAGTTCTCTCCAAGATGTGTGCCTGTCTTAGCGTTCCTGGAATTAATGCAGCCTGACGACATTTTCACTATGTGATGATTTCCGAACTATAAGAATCTCCTTAGACTTTCAGTCAGTCCTCAATCATTGACAAGATTGTACTGAGCGCTTGCACGTGTTCCCACGGAGCTGGACACTCTTACACACAAGATATGGAAAACATCTCCCTTTCAGGAAGGGGATTATGGCCCAGTTAGGGAGATTGGCAGACTGCTGCCTAAAAATAGAGAACCTTTCCGATGACTTGTAATAAGTTGAAGAATAATGGTGACTGCTACCATTTATTGAATGCTCGCTATGTGGCAGTCCCCTGCTTAAGCCTTTAGATGTGGTTCCAATTGCAAGGGCTGTGGGCACTGAGACAGGGTAGATCAGTGTGGGCGGGATGAGGAGAGAACCGCAATCACAGGTGCAGTTCCTGGAATGTTGATGGGACCTTCCAGATAGAACCTGAGGCTTCAGAGTGGTAAGGACTGGGGCCCACCACCCCAGTGGTAAAAACTGATTGTAAAACTGTCCCCAAATTTCACTCCCCTCTATATCCATGCCCTTTGCAAGGTGACTTGCAGTCCATCTCATCAAGAGCTCGACTGTTTTCTACACCGTGAATATCAGTTAGCCTTGTGACTTGCTTTGGCCAATGTAAAGTGACAATGTGACAGTATTCCAGATCCAAGACACCTGTGCATTTCTTCCCTCTCTCCCTGTTACTCTCATGCTCTCTTGGACACCTGCCTGTTGCTATGAGAACGAACCTGGGATGCCCCATGGATCATGAGAGACCACGTGGGGCAGAGCCAAATCGGCCAAGCCTAGCTTATTCTATACAAGCCAGCCCCCGGCTGATCTGCAGGTTCATGAGTGAGCATAGCTGTAACGTCAGCAGTAGCTATCAGATATAAACGAAAACAATTGAATTGAGAAAGTAAGACCTGTTTACCAAAGGTTAGTAGAGAAACCTTTTTGATATATGTTCTTTATTGATGTTCCTTACAGAACATCAGACACCCATTTATTTTTCTTGCCTCACTTCTTAGCTCCTCAGTTTCCTTTGCTGATTCCTCCTCTTCATGTTGGGGAGGACAGAGCTAGTCAGAGGCCTTCTCTCTCGCTGTATCCAGCAGCTTATTAATTGTATCCAGCCTCTTGGTTTCCAATTCCACCTATGTGCTGGGAACTCTAGCTCTCTCCCAAAGTCCTATCCACTGTGTACTTGACATTTCACTAAGAAGTCCAAAGAGCATCTTGAACTCAGTATAGATTAAAACCTGGGTTCCTAATCTTTCCTCTTATTCCTGCACTACCCCCAGCCTTTTCCATTGCAGCTTCAGAAAAACTTGCTGCTTCTGCCTTTGTCTCCCTACAGCCTACTCTCAATTCAGCAGTCAGACAGATTCTTTGAAGAAATAAGTCATATCACATCGTTATTTGCATTTATAACCTTGCAGTTGCTCCCCATCTCAGAGTGAAAAGCGAAGTGCTTGCTGTGGTCTCACAGGCCTGGCACAGCCTTGCTCCACGCGAGTACCCTGAGCTTCTGCTCTGCCCCAGCTGTCTGTCCTCCGTGATTCGACACAAGCATACCATACACGACCTGCTTTCGAGCCTCTGCTCAAGCTGTCTCCCCCACCTGGAATTTTCTTCCCGAAACACATGCTTCCACCTTAGGGTGTTAATGAACTGTCCCTTCACCTGACACTCTCTCCCTGGATTTCTACATGCCTGACCCCCACGTGCATTCAAGTCTTTGTGCAGATGAGGCCTGGTAACAGCCAGATAGAATGAAAACCCTGTAAGTGCAGAGAACAGCTTGGTCACTTAGGTTTTCCCGGCTCACAGAGCGGTGCTTGCCTAACTGTCCTTCAGTAAATATCAGTTAAACAAATCAATGCAAGAAGATGTAGTTATATATTTTTTTTTTTGGAAAATGGAAAAATCATCACAGCTATATTGGGGTTCAGATACTGGCTCACCTACTTGATGGTGTGATACATTGGACAAGTTATTTAACGTCTGTGTTTTATTTCCTCTTCTATAAAATGGGGGTAAACTACTATCTATTTTATGGGGCCAGTATGAGCATTCAAAGAGTGGACTTATGTAATTAGAGTAGTGCCCAGCAGATTATAAATATTAAATAAATAGTGCATTTTATTATTAACTGTACTTATCATAGACGTTGTGCAAGGACTGACTAAAATAATCAGTGTAAAGTTCTTAACACAGTAAACACTCAGCTGGCGTTAGCTGTTGATCTGGTTTCTGTATTCCCAGGATCGATGACTGCTCCTCCCCAGAAAGCTGTTGAAAACACCGTTCCACTTTTAGCGTACAGTAGGTGTTTAAAATAGCCTTTATGAAAATTTATAACGCTCCCTACCTCCACACTATTCATCGATTTAACTGAGGTCTTCTTCCCAGGAATCTTCCTGGTTAATGGTTATTGGCCAATTTTTTTCTCTCCCTAATCTACTACCCCATGAATATTAGTTTTCTCCTAATAAGCCACCATTTGTTTCTTTAATGAGGTTGTTTGTGTGCAACTGTGTAAGTTAACACTGGACAGCAGAGACGTTGTGCTTAAGTTCTTTAAAAAGAGATTGTTAGTATGCTTTCATTATGGACTATTCTTTTGTGTCATGGAAATTGGCTTTAATTGATAAAGACAGAATAATTGGCACTTTGTTAGTGACTTTTACTTATACTGTTTAAAAGCATAGTACCTTAGTTTATATATTTGCTATCAGATTTTATCCCGATATAGAAGGAAGGACCTTATTATGCTGCTAAGATTCATTATTTTAGATATTATGCTGAGAGAGAGCAGAGAAGGCATTTGGAGGAATTGCTTTCTATAGGTCATTGGATCATCTGATTATTGTTCTGTGTTTCATTGATCAGCATGGACTCTATCTCTGCAGATATGAACAATTACTGAATTCAATGAAAATAAGATTAAAAGCCTCACCAAGAACTAGAAAGATGATAATAGAAGATCTCATTTTGCCGGTCCTGGGAAGTTTCCCACTAACTGTCTTTTCTCTTTTCTCATCCTACCCCCACAACCCCCAACTCTACTGTCTATTCTTTCTTCCCAGAAGAACTGAGTCTATGATGTTTCAATTCCTGGAAACAATTCAT
Organism: Micronycteris hirsuta; assembly: GCA_004026765.1. Taxonomy (NCBI): domain Eukaryota; kingdom Metazoa; phylum Chordata; class Mammalia; order Chiroptera; family Phyllostomidae; genus Micronycteris; species Micronycteris hirsuta. The sequence goes on along the minus strand of PVJI01007194.1, from coordinate 44,457 downwards.
CATGCCAGCATAACATTTGCTACCAATGCATGATATTTAAGACACTCATTTTCCCAATTCCCTCATCAGAGTGAACAGAGCTGATAACCTTTCCAAAGGCTCATGTCACCCGACACTGAAGTGAATTCACCAAAACATCCCAAATTTTTTAATCGAAACAAATGTTAGAAATCCATTATGTGGATACAAGTACTAGTTTGTTGAGTGAATCATTACATGAATGGAAAGAATTGAGCAGCTGAAGGGAGGTTGAGAATTTTCCTTTGTTAATGTCTATGTTGAAACCACTACTTCCACCGGATGGTTGTGTGTGCGTGTCTGATGCCAAATATCCCAAGGAAAAAGTCAAATTTCTTCATATCCATGGCAATGGATTTGGACATTCTCAAATCCTGCAAAGGTTTGTATATAAATGTAGAATTTAAACATTTTCTTTTTCCAGGAGTGAAAACTCAATTCTATTTAAAAAGACAAAACAAAACAAAACAAAAAATAAGCACATAATCCATTCTACAGTGAAAGGGCATTAAGCTAATCAGAAAACATAGGTTTACGATCTAGTTTTTTCACTTACAAGTGTGTGACCCAAAGCAAGTCACTCTCTCTCTCTGGGATTCATGTCTATAGCCCTCAGAGTTTTTGATGTATGGACTTCTTCCAATGGCTACCGCAGACAGCCACCTTATCTCTGCAGGAAAAGATTTTGGGAAAAATTTTGCTGTGTAGATAATCAATACCAGAATGGAAGTTTAATATGTTAGTATTAGGATGTACAATGTGTTGGTATTAGGCTGTTAATGCTTAAGTTTAGATTACCTAGAATTATACTCATTTATATAAACTACCCAGATTGTTTCTACATTCAGCTTTGATTAGAAAGATGAAACATGGCAAGATTATTCAGATCAATGCACTTTCCCTAAAAACTGCATGGTGTGGAGTTGGTGCACATTGGCCTGGATGTATTCCGCCTTCCCCTGCCTCCTCCATCGTTCTTTCTGCTTGATGATCACGAATGTTCAGAATGATGACCTCAAGTTGTTGCAAGGTCTCAGGCATAAACCATTAAATTCATTTAATGAGGCTAAAAGAACCTACCTATTAAGGAAGAAAAGTCACTGAACATTTTAGCAAACACATTCAAAGTCATGTTTCCAAGAAAAATAAAGATTATTTGGTGAAGCAGTCAGCCCATAAATATTTATTGAGCATGAATTTTTCTAGGTACTACAGGGCATTCAAAATTTTGAAATATGGTCTTATACTCAAAATGGTTTTTTTTAATTATAAAAACATTTTATTTTATTTTTTAATATATTTTATTGATTATGTTGTTATAGTTGTCCCATTTTTTCTCCCCTTTATTCCCCTCTGCCCTGTACCCCCCTCCCACCATCATTCCCCGACCTTAGTTCATGTCCATGGGTCATGCATATAAGTTCTTTAGCTTCTTCATTTCCCATACTATTCTTAACCTCCCTCTGTCTATTTTGTACCTACCATTTATGCTTCTTATTCCCTGTACCTTACCCCCATTCTCCCTCCTCTTCCTCCCTGCTGATTATCCTCCGTGTGCTCTCTAATTCTGTGATTCTGTTCCTCATAGTTGTTTGCTTAGTTCCTTTTTGTTTTTGTTTTTTTTAGGTTCAGTTGTTGATAGTTGTGAGTTTGTTGTCATTTTACTGTTTGTATTTCTGATCTTCTTCTTTTTCTTAGATAAGTCCCTGTAACATTTCATATAATAAGTTTTCAGTGATGATGAACTCCTTAACTTGACCTTATCTGGGAAGCACTCTATCTCCCCTTCCATTCTAAATGATAGCTTTGCTGGATAGAGTAATCTTGGATGTAGGTCCTTGACTTTCATGATTTCAAATACATCTTTCCAGTCCCTTCTTGCCTGCGAGGGTTTTTTTTTTCGTTTGTTTGTTTTTTAGAAATCAGCTGATAGTCTTATGGGAAGTCCTTTGTAGGTAACTGTCTCCTTTTCTCTTGCTGCTTTTAAGATTCTCTCCTTGGGTAATGTAATTATGATGTGCCTTGGTGTGTGCTTCCTTGAGTTCAACTTTTTGGGGGGACTCTCTGAGCTTCCAGGAGTTTCTGGAAGTCTATTTCCTTTGGCAGATTAGGGGAGTTCTCCTTCATTTTGTTTTCAAATAAGTTTTCCATTTTTTGCTGCTCCTCCTCTTCTTCTGGCACCCCTATGATTCGGATGTTGGAACATTTAAAGTTGTCCTGAAGGTTCCTAAGCCTCTCCTCATTTTTTGGAATTCTTGTTTCTTCATTCTGTTCTGGGTGAATGTTTGTTTCTTACTTCTGCTCCAAATGGTTGATTTGAGTCCCATTTTCCTTCCCTTCACTGTTGGGTCCCTGTACATTTTTCTTTATTTCACTTTTCATATCCTTCACTTTTTCCTCTATTTTGTGACCATACTCAACCATTTCTGTGAGCATCCTGATTACCAGTGTTTTGAACTGTGCATCTGATAGGTTGTGTATCTCTTTGTTCTTAATAGTATTTTTTCTGGAACTTTGATCTGTTCTTTCATTTGGGCCATGTTTCTTTGTCTCGGCGTACCTGTTACATACAAGAGGCGGAGCCTTAGGTATTCTTGGGGGAAGGAGGCAACCCACAAGTTGTTGCTTTGTGGCGCTGTATGCTGGGAAGGGGTCCGGGAGGGAACACTGCCACTTGGGTTTCAGTCACTTTCTCCGCTACCCACAAGCAAATTGGGCCCTTCTGGCACTGATTCCCAGGTGGGTGGGCTTGTGTATGTTCTAGGACCCTGTGAGTCTCTCCAGTGAACTCTCCTGTGAGTCTGGGAGTTTCTCCTGCCGCCTCAACCCCCACAGGTTTTTTTAGTCAGAGGTTTTGAGGCTTTATTTCCCAATGTTAGAACTCTGAGTTGCATGGTCTGTCTCATTCTCCAGTTGTTCCTCCCCATTTATCCGTACACAAATGTAAGACCACCGGCCCCAATCCTCCAGCCACCACCTTGCTGCAAGTCCTCGCCGTCCCTCCTACCAGTCTGGGTGAATGTTTCTTCTTTAACTCCTTGGTTGTTGGATTTCCATGCAGTTCAATTTTCTAGAAGTTCTGCTTTTTTATTGTTTTTTAAATTTGTTGTTGTCATTCTTTTGGTTATGCAAGGAGGCAAAATGTATCTATCAATGCCTCCATCTTGGCCAGAAGTCCCAAAATGGTTTTTTAAAGGAAATGTGAGAGTAGAAAACAAAACTGTAATTAGTAGTAACATGTTTGTGGTTGCTATGGTGAGTTGACACTCATCTACCCTACATTGCTCATTGCTTCTGGCGTGCTTTTCTGTGCTACAGAGTGGAGAGGGTTAAAAAGTACATTTCCCAGAGTCTTTTAAAACTAGAGTTCTGCATGCAAATTAGATTCTTCCGATTAGAGGCATTACAAGAGGCTTGGAAGGCAGAGTGGAGCAGGCGCTTCTTGATTGCTGTTTCACTTGGCTTTGCTAGAAGCCAGGTTGTAGAAATGGGTTTTTCTGTAGCCACATTGCAGTGTTCAGCCACTAACTTTGTGAGTATAGAGAGGCAGCTGCAGAGGGGGTAGCAGTGCCTTCCAAAAATCTGAATTTCAGCTCCCCAGGTGGAGATAGAGCCTAGCAGTTCCCAGGTTCTCTGTGTGGTGGATGTTGTGGAGCTGTTTCTCCTGTGATGGGCCCTCTAGGAGGTCTTATTGGAGGACCCCCAAATGCTCAGCCTAAAGCTAATCCTCCTAACCCTTGGAACAATTCTGTGAGCACCCAAATCCCTGTATCAAATCCCTTTCTACTCAAAATAACCAGGCTGATCTCTACGTCCACCTTCAAATATTTGTTGACTGACAAATATTTGTAGACAGGTGATGCTGTAGAAGTTTAGAGATGAGAATAAACAGTGAGGACAAGGATTATAATGTAGAGTTTTATGGACTGAATGGCAAATTGATACCTTAAAGAAAAGATAAGGGGGCATCTGATAAGTCTTTGAAAAGTTTGGGTGAGATTTACATATAGATTTATACTGCACCTTATACATGCAATAATAATTTGGATTTTGGACTAGCCAGCAGATTATAAGATTACAGAAGATCTTGAGAGCTTCTGCTTTTGGACACTTTGTTTTACTAACTTTAATTAAAAGGGATTCATAATTTTCCAGGTTCCAACACATGAAGTGATCCCCCAAAGGGCACTTTCTGTTGGTTTAGCCCCAGACCTTTAGAGTAAACTATGAATGATCAAAAATTTCAGATATCTTATGGATAATGCTAAGCTAGCAAAAGCCAGAAAACGATAGACTTAAGGATAAAAATTCTCCTGAGCCCACCTTCTTGTGCCAAAATATTATAGAGATTTTAGTAGTGGTTTTGTGGCTTTCTGGCTTCAAATTAGAAAAGGTCATGTTAAGAAGAGGTGCTAGGGGATTCTAGGAATGCTGCTGAAATTGAGGGAAACCTCCGCCGTGTTAAGAAGCTCCAGGGTGCTGCTTTCCTGTCCTTTTCTTGGACTGTTGAAGGAGTCCTTTGCTTTCCAAGATCAATCACTCCAAAGCAACCTGGTCTTCTGCTAGGCTTGGATCTCTTAGTTAGAGAAAGCATGTGTTCTTGACCTCTTCTCCATGAGGAATAAAATGATAAGCATACTTTCTTTTCACTTATCCCTCCACAGGACAAACCACCCCTGGCCTGACCTCTTTAGTGCAGGCCTCCTCCTGCCATCAGCCCGCAAAGAACAGCACCTTGGTTACCTGCTTCTGAGAGCAGGACTTACGGGCAGCTTTGCCACTAAACCGGTTACACGTCAGCAACCACAGAGCACATCAAATTAGCTAGCAGCAGGACAAAGCTAAAATATCTCATCTTTATTTTTTTGGCTTGGGACTTGACAGTGGGTTGTGGTACAGAAAATGATTTTCTTCAGGAAGCACCAAAGAATCAAAGGATTTTCCTTCTTTGCCTTTTTAGAAAACACAGGTTTCCATCCTTTGTTACTGTTGGCTGCCTGCATATATTCCTTGATTACTAGAAATATTACGAGACTGTAAATGCAGTGCTAAGACAAAGAAGTCAGAAAGGCATGGTTGCCAACCCTGTGAAATTGTTAATACGAGTCTTCATGTTCCAGGCGGGTCAGTCGGGGGCTTGTAGCTCCATGTGGAACAGGAATGGGAAAAGCAGGTGACAGAGAGACCATCCCCTTTCTTCCACAATTTACTTTAGGGCAGCTTTTACAGACCATGACAGGATCACCTACACAAAGTCAGAGGACATTCTGTAAGATAGTAGCGTGCGACTTAAAGTAGGTATCTTTAATGTATTGGCTAGAAGGGTCTTTGAATCCTGCCACACCAAACGGATGTGTCCTGCCTGCTCCAAGTCTCTACCTTTCTCAGTTTCTCACTCCCTCCAACCTTGATGAAATTAATGCATTATACAGCAGATAAATGGTCAGACCTTGAACCTTGTCTCCGTGGTGAAAAGAAATCCAGCTCTGCGCTGCCCTCATGCACAGGTAGTTTTAATGGTTGGCAGAGAGAGAGCGCGATAAGAAGGCTCCATTCTCTGACAAATCACACCACATGGCTGTACTAGATATTCTCAGGAAAAAAAGTCATTTCTCTAACACAAAGCTTTTTTCCTTCATTAAATACAAATGGCTTTCCACATAGTAAATGCTTTATGTTGTTACCATTTACACCCTGGGATGAATCCAAATATAATTTTAGGTTCTTATTGAGGCTTAAGAGAAAACACAGGGCAGTGGGTGCTCATAGTTGAGAGACCAAAAGGATACTTGGAGGGTGAGTGGGCAGATTGAAGTGGCTGTTTTAAAAAACACCCCCACCCCGACACACACACAAATACCTCTCTAAGTTTGTGGCATTGACATTGGCTCATTCAGCAATGTTTTAGTGTTTGTTTTGTTTTCTGATGACCTAAACAAAGAATCTTCCTTTTTTGAAGAAAATGTACTGTTTAATCTCCAGAGTACAATAGACTTTCTCTTCGTCTCCTCTTTGCTAGAGATCTGTCCTCAGTGAATCAAGTTTCTATTTCCTAATGAGGACGAGAGTGAAGGTCTCAGTAGGAAAAGAAGATGCAAGTAATAACATCTTCACTGCTGCCCACAATAACAGTTTAGGAAGTGGAGGACAGGAAGAAGGATAAAGGGCATCTTGAAGATCAACATATACAGTGAGGCTATGTAACTAGATAAAGGGAAACGTATTTTGAACTTATTGTCTTTTATAAACTTAAAAATCTTATGGTGGCAAACTTTGTTTTTTAAGAGTTAAATTAATAAATTTTTAAAAGAGCTTTCCCACAGTATTTTCTCTATAAACTTACTGCAAATAACAGTTTGTAATGTTATGTGTTTGTTGTTTAGTGATTTATAAGTCTTTCCTCATTACTCTAAAGATTTTTATGTTTGAAGAAATTTATATTTCTAAAGCTTATTAGATTTGCCAGAGAATAGACTTATAACTTTGGAAATATTAAAGCTAATGCTGATTTTTGTATGGTATATGGGAATAATTTGAGGTGAAATATAAGTACCAGGAAATCCCAGAAATCACCACTGCAGGGGAGAAACATTTCATGTTTGTCAAATTAAGAAATAGCATTTGACATTGAGTTTTTCCTCCTTAACTCACAAGCTGCTGAGTTAACTCAAATCTGTACTATTTGGGGGTTTTGTTTGGCTCAAAATTATAGGCTCTTTAAAAAAAATGCACAAATGTCCATATATTACACACTATTCCTAATTATAAAATACAAATGACAGTGCCGAGTTGGCTTAATTTCCCATTCCAGATATCACATACAGTATTAAGTTCAATAAAGACAACAAGTATTGAAGGCACTGAAGTGGGAAACTTTTCACCTGTCACATATGCTTCATACATTTCATGCTTAAGTTCCTTATCATAGGGTTTTATGATGTGAAATAAATCCAATTTCGTATTTATTCTATGTGACCAAAATATGACCCCTTCTGAGCTTTGAGGACTTCTGGGGTTTTGTGACTTTGAAAATTATAGCATTAACAGAAACATTTTATTCTTTCCATATAGGCCCTTTGTAGAGAGGTTATTGAACTTGTGAGCTTGCCCCAGCTAGAACTAAAAAGTAAGAACTCAGAAGCAGTCCCTTGCTCTTCGGAGAAAAGCATGAAAGATACTGTTATCTCCTCTCAGAAGGACAGTTTGGTCACCTACATACAACACCAGGTGTTACTACCCTACTTAACTGGCGTCGGAATTCTCTGCTCTTGTGTTCCTATAATGCACTGTGGAGACATGAGGAAAGGGGATCAGAACCAACAGTAGGGTGACTTATTCTCAGGATCCCGTGTTTGTCTGTGTTCTATGTTGTATGGGTTGAAACAAAAGTGGGAAAGAATTTCACTAACTGACAGTTGCACACTTACGTACCTATGCCTCATCCCTCTTCAGAAAATATTAAGATGCTGTCAAGAATACAAAGAAAGAGGGACTACAAGAAGAAAGAACGGACTGGCATTTAACCATTTCTTTTCATTTGGAAAAGTCCAAAGCAAAAAAGTAAAAGTTCTGGACTTGTCCCATAGTCCTCCTTTTATGAAGAGAAATTCACCGCTTTGATTATTACTTACCTCTAACTGAAATCTTTTCTTGTTCAGGCTGATCTTCAGAATTAGTAATGTTAATTTCTCTTCATAATATGGCTCCACGTCTCTCTTCCCTTCATCTTGTCAAGGATGTGCGTCCTAAGTTTCAAGAGTAAGATGGGGCATTTGAAAAAAATCTAGCCCAATCTTTTTATTTTTTAACGCACAAAAAAACCTAGGCTTGAGTGTTCAAATAACTAGTCCAAAGTTACTCAGACACTTAGTAACAAAGAATTAGCCAGATTCCATCTAATCCCAGTCCCATATCCCCTGCCTTTCTCCCCACCCTATGCTGTGTCTCTCAGTTCTTTACATTTTCCATATATTCAGTTTATTTCTCCTAGGCATTGGTTTCCATGAGTGGATACTACTCTAAGCCATGAATTCTAGCACAGGCAATTAAAGCTTTGGAAGAAATTCAAATACAATCTTAGTGTTGTCAGAGATCTCACTCAATTAATTTTTTTCTGTATCATCTTTCATTATTAGTCACCTGTCCTCTGCTTCAATTACTACAATGTCAGAGAATACTTGAACTTCTGAACTAGGCCACTTCACGACTAAGCGGAACAACTTATGTGAAGAATTCTGCATTATTTTGAGCAAAATATGCCAACCTAGAAATTCCACCCATTGGCCAAGGCTTGTTTCCCAATACGGAGAAAGTGGCTCACTTCCCTACCTGGCACAATGGAAGACTCCCTTGAGTCTCAGTACTGGAGGTTTTGAAATTCAATAAGGCATTTCCATCCCAGAGGACATTCCAAGAAAAATCTCAAGTCCAAGACATCTCTGCTGTTCTTGTGAGAATGACAGTTGCCATGGGAATGGGGAGAGGGGGTGCTGTCCTCAGGCACTCCAGGGTTTCATCCCAGCCCAGCCCCTGCTGGGACGGAAGTGCCTGCTGAGATTCATATAGTGGTTGATCAGCTGGGCCCAGCAGAGGAAGTGCTGGGTCCCTCTGCACCAGAGCCAGAGGACATGATTTATTTAATGCTTACTGAGTGGCTCTAATGTCCCTGCCTGGCCTCATAGACGAACACAGGAACTCCGATTTTATTATAACTTCAGGCTCTTATTTTCAGTCACCATGCTTGGGTGGATTGTCATAGTTTGTAATAAAAAGAAGAGAGCACTCCAATAAGCCCTAAGCTGATCAGTACCCACAGGTCCCATGGATGTATTTGGAGTGCAGGTCAGGCTTTAAATATTAACCTCTTGATTCTTCTGTGGCCACAAACACATGGAAGCAGCTCAGAATGGCTTCAATAGGATCTTCAGTGTGGCTCACCCAGTGTTGGGAATTTCAGCTGAAAACAGTGCATTAGGCTATTTTGCAAACTAATGAGAAATATGACTCTGTTCTTGGAGGGAGACATCACCCAGAAGACAACACAGCCGTGTTTACATAAAGGGGAGACATGGAGCCTGAAGCAGGCAGCCAGGAGCCACCTAATGTGAAATGCAAGGCTGAATTTTTGTATTGATCTTGGAGTGGGACAGGGAAGAGCATTCCTTGAAATGAAAGCTCCATCTCTGGAGAGTTTGAAGCACTCTAGGGAAGACTCCGAGGCATTCATCATCATTATTTTGTCAGGAAATAGGAAAACTGGACTTAGGTTAAGTCCTTAAATAGATTTAGTGATATCTTTGCTAGTTTATAGGTGGAACATCAGCTTACATCATCCAAGTCAATGTGTTGCTTAGGTAGCCTTGATTATATAAATGTGGTCAAGAAGTAGACCATTTCTAAAACACTTCCCCAATACATTCTTCCATAAAAAAGTCATCATTCTCTTCCAGAGCGGCAGTACTTGATAGCTCTAGTAATTCACTGCCAATGCTAGAGTGCTCGGTAAAAAGCCATGTTTCTTGACTAATAGGGAGATTTATCATGCAGGGCAGAACTTTCCTAAAAACCAGTATTTTACCAGCCAGTCCCTCACTATTCTGCTTTTGCAGGGGGCCTGTGATGTGCTTGCCATATTATGAGTAGGGCTTTTAATATTTATAAGAAATTATTTAAGATACACAGATAAACTAATAATATAATGAAACCTTATGATTCATTATTCAGCATAAAAATAAAAAATGACACATAAATTTGAAGCCTCTCTATATTACCTCCAATCTTATTTCCCCAGGCCCTGGAGAGGAATCTCCATCCTGAATCACATGCTTTTTATTCTCGAACATTTATTTGTAAAATTAGTGCACAGTATTGACTTGAATGCTTATAAAGTTTACATAAAAGATAATTTGTATATAATTTTCTGTAATTTGCTTCTTTCACAATATGAAGATTCATCCACATTAATAAATATAGTTCCAGTCTATTCATTTTCATTTATAATCAACACTTCATTTTTTCTTCATTTTCTTATTGACAGATATATGGGTGGTTTTTATCTTGGTTAAAAATGTATATTTCTAACTTTACTAGACATTGTAAAATTGTCCTTGAAAGTGGGTATACTAATATATACTCAGATAGGCATTGTATCATAGTTTCCATTGTTCTGCGTCCTCACTAACATCTTCTATTGTCAACCTTTTCAATATTTGCCAATCTAATGATATCTCATTATGGTTTGAATGCCCATTTCTCAGATTTCTAGTGAGGTTAAGCATATTATTGGTAAGATTTACATCTTTTATACTAAATTTTCTTTCCCAATTGCCTTCACCATTTCTTATACTAAGTGTTTCCCTCTTTCTTTCTCTCTCTCTCTTGCACACACACACACAATAATTTCCACTTGTATATGTTTCCAGACTTCTCTCTAAACAACAAACTTGGAGAGAAATTTTCTATTTGTTTTCTTATTTGGTGAGAAAATGAGATTATTAGTTTTATTCCTATTTGGGGAGAAAATGAAATAAATTCTTACTTTTTATTTCTACCTTGGGGGAAAATTTGGGGAGCCTTCTAATATCTGGCCCCCTTTTGGCATAAAACAAAAATGTGGCCCTGTTCACGGGGTTTCTTTGAAATTCTTTACAGGTATAGTTGTACACATTGTACAGAGCTTGGTATTTACGAGAATTAGATAGCTACATTAGACATGTGTGCTGTTGGGGGTTTTCCCCACTAATAATATGTTTCCATCCATGAAGTGTTCCTTGCAGAGGCCACAAAAGTATATTCCAGATAATCTATATCTGATCACCCCTGATTTTCTACACATTTCTTAGTTAACACCTGGATTCTATCCAAAGGTGGATGTTAAAGGGATAAGTGTAACTTTATTCCATGTAGTCAGTTTAATATAGTCATGGGGAGGGAGAAGATGTTTTCCCATAAGAATTTTAGTGAACGTGTTGGAGTTTCAATTTCATGTGTGGCTTTTTCTTTATGAGGATTAGCTGCTGTGCAAGCCTGAAAAAAAAATGCGAGGAAAGTAAAATTAGAGCAAGAGACAGTGTAAAACCAAGGGTGGCTTCTGAGTCACACTCAATAGGGATATAGAACTCTTCACACTTTCCAAGTTTTTCCCATTCAATCGGGACTCTTAAACTGAAATAATAATCTCTTTTTCCCTTTAAATAATTCTCATCCTACTTTTAAGATTACTACGGGAATAAAATAAAACACATGCAAAACTTAACATCAGCATTACTAAAACATATGTGACAGTATGCATAAACTCCACAGACCTTGTAAAAAGACCACAGAAAAAAATACTGATCAAAAATATAGTTAAATGAAGAGCATGAGTTTGGAGGGCAGGAAACTCGGGATTTATTTCTGACTTGGTCATTGTCCAAATCTGTGCCTTCTGCATCATCATTCTTATCACCCGAATCTTATAGTTGAGTGATAGTTTTCTCTTGTGTTCCAGGGATATATGGTCCCTGTCCTAATATTCCTAGGCCAAATGACAGAAGGTGGCTAAGGGACTCAAGAGATATTACCTCTGTGACAAACATGAGTGAAATACAAGCTGGCAGGGTTCTTGTAGAGTCATGGAATTGGCATTAGATCTAAGGTCGTCTGTAAAACGCTCAAGTGCGTGATTAGCCCCTATTCTCCCTGGATCCATGATTTTATGGCAAGATCCCCTTGAGTAGATCTAAATTGCTTAATCTTGCATTTACCTAAGCATTATCTTCTTCATATTTAAGCAGCAGTTTAAAACATCAACTTCAATGTGCAATGGATTTCCTTCCATCCTAAAATCTAATGGATTCTCCTTGTGAGAGCTCAAAGGGGTAGAAAATGAGGTGCTACAAATCAATGGACTTTAAAGTTTCTTCAATGCTGAGGTCACTTTCTCAATTCTAATAGTCCCAAGCAGCCAGTCTCTAGTCCTTGATCTTGACCTTTGGGCTTGGGACCACAATCTTCAGAACTGGGAGTCAGCCCAAGTATAATTTTTGCCTGGCCGCAGTCCAAAAGTTTGGTAAAAGTCCTAGCAACAAAATATCTCTAAACAAAATTAACTGGCATTGTACAATATTTTCATTTATTTGAATTTAAATCAGAGCAATTACTTATAAAGTCATATAGAAGTAACTAAAGGATTGTCAATTTCCTAAAAGATGTTCTTCAGCAACACGGTGCTTTTAGGAACACGGTGGGTTAGGGTTTACGGAAACTTTTGTTTGATTTTTCACGTTCCATAAAGACACTGTGTAAGGCTGTGGTCAGGGACCACATCATAGGCATTTGGTCTCACAAGGTCCCCTGTTCCAAAGGGCCCTGTGCTTGGTTGAATGCTCTGTCATAGCCTTCGTGAAATTTTAAATAATTTTATCTTTGAGCTTGTGTTTTATAATTGAAGTTTCATGGGCAGTGAAATATAAGCATAAGAGGAAGAGAGATACACCCCTGTTGCCAGTCTCTGTATTTGCGTTCAGTGTTTGCCATGAGCGCACAATTCAGGAGGGGATGACCCACAGTGCATGGAAATTCACTACTACTAAAAGTGAGTGTGAGGTGAGCTTCTTATGTCCACGACTGAACGAGCAAGGGCGACAATAGCCCCAAACACCACATTCTATGATGCAAGTTTTAGAACTAAAACTTGCTTTGAATACAGGAAAAGGCAATTCTGTCTAAGAAATCTAATAACCAAGGAACCCTGTTATAGACATTCTTAGTTGTGTTACTTACCGGTAGCAGCCAGCGATCTATACTGAAAATGTGGACAAAGAAGGATGGTAAGGAAAACCCTGAGCTCCCTTTTCTTTTGGTCTTTCCTTACTATTCAATAAACCAAATATAGAGACTGTGCATGTTAAGAAGTAAAATTTAAAAACTGAGTTAATTTTGTGCAGCATTTCCACTGTCCTGGTAAGAACAAAGTACATATATGAGAGCAAACCACGAAATTCAAATTGTGTCAATTTGTTGATTCCCCGTACAGGTTAAATGCTCTTATATTTGTATTTTAAGTCTATATTTTATAATATAAAAATTAATGGTAACATTCATGTTAATAATTCAAAATTTTTATTATTATTTTTACTTAGCACAATGTTAAAAGCAAATCAAAAACTGCATGGTACACCAAAGGAAAAAAAATAGGAAAAAAGGAAAATCAATTTAGTATCTTTAACAACAATTTTTCCTACTTGTTGAACAAGAAGACTCACATTTTCATTTTGTATTGGACCCTGTGAATTAAGTACTTAGCTGGTTGTGATATGAGCAGTGAACAATAAATAGAAGGAGACAATAAAGATTAAGAGTAAAATGCCATCGCCGAGTGTCTCCCTCCTCAGATAAGACAAAGAGTGGTGGAGGGGAATAAACCCATTTTAGGTAGAGAAGACAGACACCCAAGGAGCTACGGGGCTCTGTGGCCTGGGTTGGTTCAAGTGACTGCAAAGCCGAGGGCAAGGCCTTCATCCACCGCACGGTCGGTCCTGCCCTGATCCCTGTGCACTGGCTGGCCCACTGGCCGTGCCTGGTCTGCTGAGGTTAACAGAGCAAGTGCATGTAGAGCAGGCAAAGGGGTGTGATGGCCAGCGGCTGTATCTACCATCTGTTTCTCAGCCCAGGAAATCCAGGCAAATGGCAATATTAGGGTTTTGCACTGAATTAAATTGTCAGTATTTCCTTTTCCCCCAAAAAATCTTGTGGTCTTATAAAGTTAGGTTGGTAAGTTTTGTCTTATCTAGTAACTTTTTCTTGTCACACTTAATCATTTATAGTTTTTCACCTATTCAATCTCCCACTTAAGCATTGCATAATTTCATGCCTGGGGCTTTTCCTTTGAAATGTTGCTTCATCCTTATTTTTGAAGTTCTAGATGTCTACTCCCTTCACTTGTCTCTTTTTCCTGCCATGTTCTCATCTGGTACTACTGTCTGTCTTTTTCCTATGCAGTTGTGACTGCGTGAGGGCTATTTCTGGCCATCAGAATACGTTAAGCCCACATAGGACAGGCTGGGGGGACAAGGGGTAGAAGCTCTTCCAGCAGTTTCAACAAATGACAAAAAGGAATTACTGGACACATATGTTAGTGTTCTTGCTTTTTGGTGGGGCAGCTCTGAGACATGGGTGTCATCCAGAGGTCATCAGTGGACCTAGGAACTCATGGCTCACAGTGCTTGGCTGATTATTAACACCTTATATTGCCTTCATTCCCTTCCTTCTGGAATGGCCTCCCAAATAAACTGGCACTCAAATCCAATTCATGGTCTACTTCTGAGGGAACCCAATATAAAACAAGAGATTTAAAAAAAAAATTTTTATTGTCCAATTACCAAAAAGAAAAAAGAAAAGACAAGAAATTTTTAACCCAGGTCCACCTGAAACAAAGCACAAACTCTTAAGCACTAGGCTATCCTTCAGTGTTGCTTAAAATATGGCCCATGGATAATTCCCTTGGGATTACCTAGTGATACCTGTTAGTAATGAAGATCCCAGACAGACGGGTCTTAAGCACACTGGGGCTTGAGATTCAACTTTACTATTTGGGGACTTGGTTAAGATTTCTAAGGCTAAGGAGGAATCTCTTTCCACATGTAATAATTATATATAATTTCAAGTTACTTAAACTGGCCCTAAATGATTTCCTACCTTCTTATTTTGAGAATGTATGCCTGTGTGTTGCTTATGCTATATGCTTATGAATACATTTCAGTATTTCAGAGCAGGTCAAAAATATTCAACCAGCTAAAATGAGAAAATGTTCTAATCACAGCAAAACAAAATCCAAGGAGCAGAGAAAATGGCTCAAAGCTAAGGATTTTTGATCCTTTATCCTCTGTCTACTAACAATTTCCCATGAGGCCCTGAAAAGGCCAGTTAACCTCTTAGTGTCTGTGCTTCCTTGTGTGTTAAATGGGACTTGTAACCCTTATGATGTAAGGGCCCTAAGCAGATGAATTATTTAATGTTAGATGATCTATAATCTGCCACACAATATTATTTTGAAGATGCCCATACATTATTCATTGCTGAATGCACTTATCTTACATTATTAGAGTATGCAGTCTCTCACAAATTCCAGATATTACATACACTTTTTAATAGGTGGCAATAACATACATGCTGTGTGATATTTTTAGCTAAAGTGAGTTAATCTAGGTAGCCCAGAGTGAAATGTTTTAAGGCTCTATAAAAACGATGAACCTAACCTCATATTGGATGATATATATTACTGTATTTATTTGTAGTTCAGCAGACCCTGGGGATTCAAGGATGTAATATCACGGTTTATGGTCTTTGTAAGCAACTTCAGAGGTTTATGTCACAGCGTAAGCTGCAGTTCTGTGGTGGCATGAATTTGAATTGTGCCCGCCGAGAGCCTGCTATATGGCAGCCAGTCACAATCGCACGGGGAGAAGCAGCTGGCTGCTCCTCCTATGCGGCTCACCTTAGCCCTGTTCTCTAGGATGCAGTAGCTGTTCTGAAGTGATAAAACCTTAGTATATTTATGAAAAATGGCTCTTCTGGGAGAAATAAACCATTGCTAGTGCTGGTGATGAAAATGAAGACATCTAAGGAGTACTTACTCTTAGCCAGAAAAGATGGATTTTTAATGAATTAGAGTAGAATATTGAACTTGGCAGATTTAAACCCACAAAAGGACGGAATCCACCAAATGGGTATAGGAAAGCCAGAAAATCATGTTGGAAAAGTATTTTAGCAAAAGTCTTCACCAAATCAAGAGTCCTCGCTAAAGTTTATTCATTTATTTTCACACTTTTACTCTTTTTAAAAAATGATAAAGGGGGAAAGAGTGGGACAACTGTGTTAGTAAAAACATTAAAACATATTATAAATGGCTAATCTGAGGGCCAGAAAAAGAGTTTCCAATTTTCACTTTTGCTTTGTAGTGTTTTACAAGTGAAGTTATATGTTATAGTAGTATTCTTAGCATCCCTTTTATCCACTTTGATAGTTTTAGTTAACTCTTGTATTTTATAAGAGGAAATCACATACTCTCTGAATGAAAATGTTACCTCCTCATTTTTGACATTTGAATCATTCAACTCTTTATTTTTCATTTTTTGTTATTATATCAGCAGTTTAGAAATAATGTTAAAAATAGAATACCTGACATATTTCTATTGTCCTTAATTTTAACTGGAATATTTTAAGTGTTTCTCAAAGTGTATTTTATAGAACAGTTGTCCTCCTTGAAGAAATAATTTTATGATAAATTAATCTTAGAAATCTGCCATGCTCCCTTCCCAACTTGTCAAAGAACACATTTACCTACTTCTTAAATATGCTGAGCAGCTCTATAGTCTAATCTTCTGTGCTTTAATCTTTATCCTGGGATAAACAGTCTTCCAAAGATTAAAAAGAGAGAAAATGATTCCTGATGTCTTATAAAGCCAACATAACCTTGATATTACAGCAAAGGGAAAATCGTGTTGTAGTTTTACCAGCTTTTATCTCACCTGAAGCAAGTTGGCAGATACGTCATCACTTATTCTCGGCACAGCAGCGGGAAGGAAAATCCTCTCACAGTGCCTCCAGTGGTCACTCTAGGATGCACACCAACCCCTCTAATAATTGATGTCACAAATAAAAGCTTCCCGAAGTCAACAATTGTGCTAGAGATTTTCGACCACTACGTCTTGTTGAGTACTGAGACAAGATGTACTGACATTTCCTTTTGTAGACTCCTGGATTAGTTCCATCTAAGAACTATAAGGCAAAATATGTAGAACTTTGATCCATTGGCACTAGTTTGCCTGAGGAACCAGGGCATTTTCAAGTCCCTGCTACGTGACTGCAGCCACAGTCCACAATCCTCCACCTCCGACTGGCTGGTTCACCAAAGCAGCCTCGTTGTCCATAAAGAACTGACTACATGGTAAACTTTATAAAGTCAAACTTACACAGTACATAAAGAAACATAGGTCCCTTTTCTGTTTCATAACTGGTACAGTGTCTGTACAAAAGTTAGTTTAAAATGCTTGAAAATTCTACACTGTCATTGGCTTTGATTAATTGCATCTATGTTCTTCCGTGAGATTTGTTTAATGTTCTCTTTTGCTTGGTTCTTGGTCAAGTTTTGACATCATTCATCCATTTTCCCCCTATATTTTGGGATAGTCTCTATATTTTAATTATCTCAAAAAATTTAAAGATTTCACCTGTAAGTCTGTACTATAGTCATTTTGAATAACTTTGTAATTTTTTCCTATTTCAGCCATGCTTATTGGTATATTTAGGTTTTCTGTATTCTTTTTAATCAATATTGGTATGTTAATTTTTCTAAAAAGTATCAGTTTTTAAAATTCAAGATAATTCAAGAATTTTCAAGAAAATTTAAGATACATGTATTGTTCGTGGCTATGATAAAGTGTATCCTATACCACTTCCTCTCTCACCGTTCCTCACATTGGGAAGGAAAAAGAGAAAGACAATGGTAATAGTAAAAGCAGGCATGGGCTGCAAAAGGCCCACTGTGGGAGAACGGGATACAAATGCTGCTTTAGTAGTCCTTACTATAGAGCTATGTTCTTTTTCTTTTTAAAAAAATTGAGGTAACATTTTTAATAACATTATATGATTTTCAGATGTGCAGCATTATAATTCCTTGTCTGTATACGCTGTAGCATACTCATCACAAAAGTCACCATATAACTGTTCACTCATTTAGCCCCCGCCACCGCTCTTTCCCTGTGG
This sequence comes from Micronycteris hirsuta, assembly GCA_004026765.1. Taxonomy (NCBI): domain Eukaryota; kingdom Metazoa; phylum Chordata; class Mammalia; order Chiroptera; family Phyllostomidae; genus Micronycteris; species Micronycteris hirsuta. The sequence goes on along the minus strand of PVJI01007194.1, from coordinate 26,694 downwards.
TAACCACCAATCTGCTTTCTGTGTCTATGAGTTTGGTTTGTTTGGTTTGTTTGGTTTTGTTTGGTTTTTGTTTGAAATCATATGTTTTTTGTTCTTTTCCTTCTGACTATTTCACTTATCATAATACCATATATAATTCAGCAATTCCTCTTCTGAATTTATCCAACAAATATGAAAACACTACTTTGAAAGATATATGCACCCTTATGTTCATTGCAGCATTATTTACCAGAGCCAAGAAATGGAAACAAGCCTAAGTGTCTATTGACGGGTGAATAGATTAAGAAGGTATTTTATATATAAAATGGAATACTACTCAGCCATAAAAAGCATTTTTCCATTTGCAACACAGGACATTATGTTAAGTTAAATGATTCAAAGCTCTTTTCTTAAAACAGGAGTTATTACATAAGAACAATAACAGTAGATAAACAAGGTAAAGAATGGGCTTTCAAAGGTTTAGTCAGGTTACTGTCAACCACGTCTCTTCAGCTATAAAAAAAAATTTATATCAACTATATACAAATTTTAGTATGAGGATTAGGTAAAATATTCTATAGTTCTCTGAAATAAAATCCTACATAAATATGAACGAGTAGGAATGTTTTACAAATTTTAGATGTTCCAATCCTGGTTCATGCTCCCGTAGTAAATTTTCATTTTTAAATTCTGTTCTTTATTTTGTGCTGGGCAAAATGACCAAAACCTACACAAGTTATTGATGGCAGGTTCTGGCTGACCACAGGACTGCCTCCCTTTCCAAAGGCCTTGTAAGATTGGTTAATATATTCATTATTACTGGTAAGAAGTTATAACCACCAAAATTATCTTCTAGACTAATTTTGAAAGAAAACCGCAATGAAAATTATAACTTTGTAGCTACTATTGTTTTCCTTAAAAGAACCAGTACTAAATGTGAGAATAGGAATAGATATTTAAAAGATGTGTCACCTTGACAGGAAACTTGTTCAAAAGAGAGAAGGATATTAGCCTGTAACCCAACCACCTACTCCTGTTCATTAGCCTCTCTCTCTCTTTGTACCCTTCTATCTAACCCCCCACCCATGACTGAGGCAATTTGCGGTTTATTCTATGGTAATATTTGTTGTAAAACATAGTTGATTTCTTTTCTATCTATTTTTAACATCATTTCCCTATTGCTTTGCATTTCTCATTATTTTGTCCCAGTGGCAAAATTTGATTTATTTATTTTTAACATCATTTCACCTATAGTTCTGCTTCTATCCTGCTGGTATAGTGACTTTATACTTCCTGAAATTCATCTTTTTAGACATTCCACAAATTCCTATGACTTCCTTTTATATATACAATGACTTGTGTAGGTGGCAAATAGTGTTTTGGTCAGTAAGAGTATGAGTTGAGAACCAAGAGGAAAAAATATTAATTGAAGCCCAATGTGTTGAGCTCATGGAAATATTCTGCAGCTCATTCAAACATCTATAGAAGTGTGTGTCTCTGGAGAAAAATAACCCAGTGAAATGCCCATTCTCCACGTTATGCATAGCCATCAATCTGCATAGCTAGAGAGAGTGTGGAGAAGAGGGAATGCTAGTGGTACTGTAGAACTTTCTGGATTAATTTGAGTATCAGATGCCCAAAACTGGGCTTATTCCATTAAAAATGACCTTCATGAATTACCGGTTTATTCTGGAAAGCGTATGAAAAGGAGGACCATCTCATGAATGTAAAATATTTAGATAAGCGGAGGCTACAGAAGCACAATAATGTCTGTGCTATAGAGGTGCAAATCTAATTTTCTCATTTCCTCCCTCTCCCCCTGGCTAACCCAATTTCTTAAGATAAAATGAGTGAGATGGTTCAGCAAAGACCAAGAAAATTGGTCTGTAAACCAAGGTGAATGACTGTAAAAAAAATGACCTACACCCTGAACCACAGAGAGTTACATGTCCCTGGGGAAATTACCATTTGTATAATATTTAATTTACAAATCACCTTGAACACTGGATTCTTATATTCTTCTTATATTGGAGGTATTACTTTGATCACTTTTCTACTTTTCAAATTGCTTAAATTAGGACACATCCATATGAAACAATAGGGAATTAAATAGGACACCTAAAGGGAACACTGGTTGAGCGCCCTCACTCGGCAGACACGGTGGAGCGGGTGCATCCAGATGGCACTTCTGACCATTAGTGGTTGACTCTGCCGCAACTCTGAGGCTAGTTTGAAGGATTCTTAAAGACCTCATGTAGTGGCATACACACATGAATAATACTGTTACATGTCTGTAAAACATGGAGAGAGTCAATCTGCTAGCGATGCCTGGATCCCCATTTGTTTGCTGTTGACATGTGCACCCTGGTGTGGATAAAGATTCTTCAGGCTCCTTTGGTCCTGGCTGTACTCTACCTCAAAAGGTGAACACAATCTTATAGTCCTCCCTTTCTCATGTAATCAGTTCATGAAGTTTTTAAAATCATTATTAAAAAGCCTGAAAGTTAGAGCCTTCAAAGGAATGGCCCTATGTTTGGAGGCACTGAGTGCCCTCTGAACCTGGGATGTAGACTTTCAGAGACGCTGACTATTTTTTGTAAGCATTCTTCTTTTGTGCATTTTCCTAAAAGGGTTAGAAAATCATCCTAAAACATTTAGATTATCAGAAAGGATTAACAGGTTTTCTAGGTGACTCCTTTAGCCTATCTCAAATTAGTTTTGAGAGGAGGACATAAGTTTCTTCTTTCCCTTATAATAAACTCTAGCTATTGAATCCTTGTTTCTGAACCATGATTAGCACTGTCCTGAGAGCCTCGTGCCAGGCTCCCTTGGTTTTCTACATTAGAATATAGTTACGTGGTTTCTTTGCTCCAAGAAAAAACCCGAGACAACACTGCTGTCAAAAATTGTTCCCTAAGTGGGAGGTCGATGGCATCTCTATATCCCTGGCCGGGAAGAAGAAATGAGATGCCAAGGGTGACACCCACTCATCATCATCTACCTTTCAGGGCTTGACTGGGCAATTTTCTTGGAGGATGAAGCAGCTGACAGAAATGCTTTCGAGATGGAAAGGGGGCTTGTAAACCTGCCTGACTTATTATTTTCTGCCCCAAAGCAATGAACATCTGTTTTCTTGACAAAGTAACCAGGTTCGTATTTGAAGGAACAAGACTATTTAGTTGGCCTTCAATTATTGATTCTTGAGAACATTGACCTGAGGGCTCATGCAGTGAAATACTGAACGCTGCCCCAAACCCTCTAGATTCCTTTATTCAGTCTGGCAATAGCCCAAATTCCATGCTGAGAGACATTTTTTCATACTATGAAATGCTGGCAAATCTGTTAGCTCTGGAAGTAGGTAATAGCTGTTCACTTTGATTGAGATATTGAATTAGGCCAATGCTTAGGGAAGAGAATCTTTCTCACATATTAGTAGGCCCTACTCCTGAATAGACAAATTGATCCTTTAAATTTAGATAAGCAAATAAATCTAGAAAAAGATGGAACTCTTGTCTTTTGTGTGTGCATATATGTTATATCTGAGTCTTAATGACCATACTTACAACATTCAGACTCTTGGTCCTTTAAATTCATTTAACAAAAGTTTATTCTATTATTTACCATCTTAAAACTATAACAGAAAACTATTCTTATTCATTCATTTATTCAACAAAACTTTTTTGAGGATCTCTATGTGCCAGACACTTTTTTGAGTACTTAAAAAAACAATTAGAACACAAAAGACAATAATCCCTTTTCCCCTGGAAACCTATACTCCAGAAAATAGATAACAAGCATAGTAAATAAGGAGGCTGCATATTGTGGGGAAATAAAAAATGAACAGAGTAATGAAAGTCAGGAAAGCCAGAGAGTGATTGTGGGTTGAAGACAACAGTTGCAGTTTTAAAGAGTGATCAGTATTCAGACTCACTGAGAAGGCTTTTGAGCAAAGGCTTGATAGAGAGTGATATATATACAGATACTCAAGGAAGAATATTTGGGGGAGAAGGGAAAGCCAGTGCAAGAACTAGAAGGGAAAAGCGTGCCTGGCAAGTTCAAACAGCAAGGTAGTCAATATCCCTGGAGAGAAGTGATTGAACAGAAGAGTATGAGGACATAATGTCAGAGAGGGAACATTGGGAGGTCAGGAAGGAGGGTGGATTATGCATACACTTTTGACTGTAGTGAAAACTTTGGCCTATGCTCAAGGAAATGAAGTCTATTAAAGGGTATTGAGCAATGAAGCCATATGATCTGACTTGCATTTTAAAAGGATCTCTCTATCTGTTTTATTAAAAGAGACTGTGGTATCAGGTAGCAAGTGTGGAATGAAGAGTTGCTCTAGGAGGATATTGTAATAATCCAGGCAAGAGGCTCAGGAAAGGCAGTAGAAGTAGAAGTGGTGAGAAATGTGGGACTCTATGTATTTTGAAGGATCAACAGGATTTCATGTTATGTTGAATGTGGGGTATGAAGGCAAGGGCCAAGGATGAGCTCAAGAATTACGGCCTGATCAACTGAAAGGTTAGAGATGGGTCAACTGAGATGGGAAATCTGGGTGAAATAAGTCTGAGAAAGAATATCATAAATTAAGTCTTCCATGTTATATTTGAAATATCCATTAGATATCCCAATGGAGATGTTACATAGGCAGCTGGATTTATGAGTATAGATTTCAGATGAAATATTGAGTAAGGGTATACATTTGGGATAAATTTTTGGTATATAAATTTGGTGTGTGGTCAACTTTTTAATATAAATTCTAAGTATCTGTGGTATTTAAAGCCATACTTTGGGGGAATGTCACTAAGAGAGTAAATATAGGTGGAGAACTAAAGATTGAACTTGGAGCATGCCAAAGTTAAGAAGTCAGAGATAGGAAGAGATAGCTAACTCCTTCCCTGAAAAAAATACAGAGGAGTATGGTGTTCTCACCTATAACACAAAGGAGACAGTTAATAAATATATGCAATGCCCATAAAAAGTTAGAGGGAGACTGAACTTGACCACTGGATTTAGCAATATCTATCTCATTGGTGACCTTGATAAAAGCTAAGAATGAGAATACAGTTGGTGACATGTGTAATCACTTTGTAAATAAGTACAGATATGGAACACATGTAATTGCAAATAACTACAAAAAGTGGAGTGGAAGCTGCTGTGGGTTGAAGAGGAGAGGAATGAGATCAAAATAAGTGTCATTTTTTAAGATAAGAGAAATAACGATGTTTGTATTTCGTACCGATGGAAACAATCCAGGACAGAGGAGAAATAAGAATGCTGCAGTAGAAAGGAGAATACTCCTGAAACAATGTCCTTGGATAACAATAGCAGGTGAGATGGGGTTGCTCCAGTGAATTGGCTTTGAATGCGGACACAGATGTTCCATCCTTGGTTACAGTTGGGAAGACAGAGTAGGTAGGGGCAAGATAGGGTAAGTGGCTGGATGTGCTAATGTGGGTCTTTCAAATGCTTCTGTTTTCTCAGGGTGGTAAGAAACAAGTCATCGCATGAAAATGATGAGCATAGGGGAGGAATTTTTGAAGGTTTGAAGAAAGGAGACGGTGGGGAATAGTTGTTTATGTCCTTGACACTCGAAGTGAGGTCCTGGCACCAGCAGTGCTGGTATCACCTGGAAGGTTGTCAGAAATGCAGCGTCTCAGGCCCAGAACTGCTGGATTAAAAACGGCATTTTAACAAGACCCCTAAATGATTCATATGCACATAAAGGCTGGGAAGCTCTGATCTTGGTAGTACATCAGAGACGAAAGAGTTTAAAGGTCATGAGCTTTTGAACCTAATCATTTGAATTCTAAAATCTCTGTCACTTAGCAATCCTGTTATTTTCAGAACATCCCTTGGCCTCTATGTAAAAGGCTCCTTGGCAGTAAATTGGGGGAAACTATTAAATTAGCATAGTATAAATAAGGCTGGTGGTCAGAGCAGCTCTGAAACCATAGGTAACAGGGCCTTTGCAGGGAACAGAGTTCACTCAGAAGGTTTCAATGAATCTTTCTGATCTCTGCCTTCATTACCTGCAGAGTGTTTAAACAGGAGAGAGCAGGCACCACCCTAGCCTGATACAGCGGTCCCTGGGGGCAGCGACCCAGGCCCCAGGCGCTGGTAGTTTAAAAACCTCCCTTGGTGATGATAACGTGTAAGAAGAGTTGAGAACTCCTGATTTAAGTGAGTAGATGTTAATGAAGGGACTACTTATAGGGATCTGGGCAGAGTTAAGGAAACAAATGTGGGATGTTGAAACACTCAGGGACTAGCAACAGAGGGAAGGCACTACCCTTCCTGGGCAGGAAGGGCAGAGGCAGCAAACAAGGTCACTGCGGCCGAGGAGGAAGGACCCCCCAGGGGAGTTTAGTATCAGAGGGGCTGGGTTACTGTTAGAGAAGTTAGCAGAAGGCCGCAGGAAGAAAATTCCCTATCCTCTCTTTCTTCCTGCCTTCTGGGTCCTTGAAACTTCTACCTCCATTTGGCTGGCCCCAACCTGAAGCTGGTTGGGAAAGGAACCTGCGCAATGTAGTCCTTTATACGGGTCCCCTTTCCTGGGAAGGGGGCAGGAGAGAAAACAGCAGGAGAATGAATAGTGGGAAGAGGGAGGCATCTGAGGGGTCAAATGGAGAGTAATCAGCATGCACCGAGGGTGGGCCAAGCCCTTTTCTAAGCACTTTAGGTGTATTAACATTTTGGTAAATGGCTTCATTGTTTTTCATTAAAATCCAGTACTTCTTTATTGAGCAAGGATATGTTCCAGGTCAATTAATTACTGGAAACAGTTAAACATTTCGAAGTTTTCAGATACGCCATCACCAGGTGAGTGCTCCGAGTTGTTCTTCAGTTGTAAGGCTAAGAGCCCAGAACCAGGGACACCTTGTATATTCTCAATAAAGGCCTGGTCGTAGGGATGCACTGTGGGTGAAGAACCTACCTGCCTTTGTCCTAATGAACCGGCTGGCTGTTTTGTCTAAGGAAATCATGACATAGCAAGACACGGTGGGCCCCCAGTTGCAGATCCTGCCAGAGCTCTAAGACCCATTACGTAAACTATGCGAAGAAGTCTACAAGATGAACTGTATTTGGAAGTTCTTTTGTTCTCTGTTGTAAGCTATATTTTGATATAAATTAGTAACAGTTCTGAGAAAACAGGAAGTTTGAGAAAAGAGGCAAAAGAGAGCAGCTGGCTGGAAAGGGGCAGATAAAGAGTCCTGTCCAGTAAGGATAGAGCGCAGAAGATAATCTGGGTCATGTTTTAGAGTTATCGATGAAAAGTTAACCAATAACATCGTTAAAAATATCCTGTGGAGAAGGGGGCCTTTTACTTATTTTGATGCCAAGAAAAGCTGAAATCAAAGCTCTTTGGATTCTCACTTGAATCTGCTGGACCACAGTAGATGGGAAAATAAGCAACACTAGAACAAGAAACATGTCAGGCAAGGCTCATCTGTGGCACCAGTCAGTTTCCTGTGCAGTGATCCTCCACGTATGCATCAAAAAGATGTACCAGGGAAAGCAAGGGCTGGGATAGGGCACTTGACGTGGGGGCAGGGCTGAGCCACTGATCAGAGGGCATTTGTCCAGGACCTGCTCTCCAGCATTCTGCTTCCTCTGACTCCCTTCGCCACTGTCTCACCAGGGGTTCTATCAACCTATCATCTTTACATTTTGTTGTAAAGCATCGCTTTTGGAGAATGTGCTTTGAGGGAGAGATTACACTTCTTTACAACTTCCTCGTATGCCTGTTTGTCCAACGTGGGTTTCTGGAGGCCTCATGAGAATTTCATTCCAAAACCTACCTGTCAGACCACATTGAGCAAATCCACGTACTTAAAGGTGTAAGTTGACATATCATTTGGTTAGAGGTTCCTAGAGAAAAGGAAAGTCTTCTAGACTCAAAGATATTCTTTCCTAACACTCAGTGCAAGCCCCATGGCATGTCTATAGGAGAGAGAAATTGTTCTCAGGGCCCACCACACCCCAAACTGCTTACACAGCTTTCCCATCCAGACCCTGCACTAAGGAGTCAGCGCAGACTGTGTCTCAGCACGGGTGATATGTTTTTAACATGCACTGCAATTCCAGCTGACACTTCCCTAATGACTTCAGTGCTGCTGTGGAGGTAAAGCTCCCTTCTCAATAAGCAGAAACTTGAGTGTCAAAAATGAAACATAGTGAGTCCAGTTGCTTAAATGGCCTGCATCGATTCCCCGGTGGTCTCACTGCTGTAGTCTGGTGCCAGCCCTGTAATGTGTGCCCTGCAGTGTATAGTCGCACTTGATTTAGATGTCAGACTAAGGCAGCACATCCATCTGAGAAAGCAGCTGAAACCTTCTGGAGGATTGGTCTGGATATCCTCACCTTGCCTTGTAAAAATCATTGCTCTCACATAAACAAGGGGCTAAATAATATTATTCCCATAGACTTTTTTTTTTTAGTGTGTTTTATCAAAGGAAATGTCCTCAGAGTCCAAACTTGCTCTGTTTTGTGCTTTATCTGTACAGCAAATTCCATTTAGAGAAATTTAACGCCAAAGCTGTAAGAGCTGCATTCCTAGAGAATGACTATGTGGGGCATTGTCTTTGAATAGGAAGCAAACATACCCCCAGAATGTTTGTGTGAAGCTCTTAGGATGGCCAAGTTATGCTCACTGTTCCTAGGAGTCAAAAGGAGTCGGACACCTTCAAGATGCTGACTGAGGCCCAGCACATTTCTACTTAATGCTGGCAAAACACGAGAAAAGCTAATTATCTCCTTCAAACTCGAAGTGAAAAATTCAACTACTTAGAATTGTAATCTAGACCTTATACTTGTAAGACTGACTATGCTTTACAACAAAGGAGACAAAAATTAAAAAAAAAAAATTTAGATGACTGTCCCCAAGTCAATTTCAAGATCTTGCCAAGAGGTATGGAAAGGCCTAGAATTTGAGCCCCATTCTCAGAAACTATTTCTCTGATTGGTCGACTTTTTGCTAGAATAGGGTGAGTTTACTTTAACCTTGTAATGTCCAGGGAAAGAGTTTTCACTTTGTTGATGTTGTTACAGAGGCAATCTTTATATTCTTTAAAAAATTAGCAAATAGTTCTTGAGGTTTCCTGTCCTTAGAAAGCACTCTTTCCCAAGTTCCTCAGTCTTTGGGTTTCCCTGAATTATTTATTTTATTTTATTTTTTTGAGGTATGAGGTGTTTTGATAACTGATATTTGCTCTAAAATATTTGATCACATACAGTGCCATACAAATGTGTAGTGTTAGTTTTATCCATGTTATTCAGTAGTCAGCACACATGTAACCAGAAACACAGACAGTTCTACAACTACTCTGGTGATCAACTTTTGATGCTTTTTCAAAGTAGAGCAATGAGTATTAGAAATGGGGTTTCATTGGTTAAAGTAATGGCTGATCAACTAGGTGCCAGAAAGTAGTTCACCGTGGTGAGATGGGTGACTTCGAGGTTTATGGATAGGCTACAGTATTTTAGAGATACTCCACTTTCATATGAAAAGGGCCCAGGAATCTAGAAGACTCTTCTAATTTACTCTTCATAATGGCAACTGAGGCTGCCTTCCTGCATCATTCTGTGTCTAGCTGGTAGTCCAGAGGGTTGTGCCCACAATGTGTCAGCTATAAACTTGACTGTACCTGCTTCAGAAGTTTTTCGTCGGCCTCATGTAAATCTTTTGTTCAGAGTGTGGTCAGGGCAGCGGAAAGACTACCTTGGATGATCAAAGGTCTTGATGTGCTCAGGACTGAGGGGTTTTCTGGACACTGGACTCAAAATGCTGAAATCAGGACAGTCCCCAGCAAACTAGAACAGCTGGTCACCATTTGTTATGGGCTTGCTTGCTAATAAATGGTGACCTGACACTTGTTTTAATTTTACAAAGTATCTGCTAAGAAGTTTGCTGTGGAAAATCATATAGCACGCGTCTTTTCCTCACTGTTGCTGCACCACTATCTATTTTTTTAAAAAACCTATTGGTTTTGAGGACAAATTGGTGTAGGTGCTTATACAGCACACGGAGAGGGATGGGAAACATATTTTTCGTGTCATACTGATCTGGTTATTTGTGTATCTGTGTCGTTACACAAATATAAACCTAAACACTCAAACAGTCAAACACAAATTCAAAGAAATCACACCACAAAGAGTATAAGCAGATGGTAACCAAACGCCAACCATGAATTATCTTATGATTTTGTGGTTACGGCCACCAAAACCTTAACACTTTAATTTACTTTATAAAAATTTTCAAAACAAGGAAAACTTCAAGAATTCCTTGGAGCAAATTTCTGAAAGTTGTTCAAAACAACTCAAAACAAACACCAGCAATAATTACAGGCTTGATTTCTTATAACGCAAAGGATCTCCCTCTTACATTTCATGTAACAAAAACATACAATTTGCCTTGCCTCTTTCCTTAAACAGTGATTACTTGCTTGATTTCTGTAACTTCCACAGGAATTATGGAGGAAGGCAAACACAAGCACTAAAATAAGTGAGCCAATTTTCAAAAAAGAATGCTTCTCCTTAGGTTTCATTGGCCGACCCTTGGAGAACGTGTCACTTCATACCCTCTATGTATGTCCCAATGCAATGGCCTCTCCTACCAGCAACCTAACCGGTGTCTGCATTTGAACCCAACACAGCCTGACATGATCACTATGGAGGGGGTTGAAGGTATGTCCAGTGGTCTAGGTTCTAGAAGATAATTTTTTTTTGGCCTGGACCATTTACTATTTTATTGGTACAGCATTGAGCACAAAACACTTAGGCCCACTGAAGTTGCAGGAATTTTGCTTCAACTCAATGCTATTAAAATCGTTACAGAGAAGATACCAGGTTTAGAAGATACTAGAGGTTTTATATAGGCTGAAAGGCATAACAGCTGCAGCCGGTCTACTTGCAAATTAAAATCCTAACTGTGAATTTCAACAAATTAGGTGAATTTCAACAAATTAGATGAATTTACTTAATTGTCTCTACAGTTCATTACTGATGATGAGTCACAAACTTAGCACCTAGCTGGCATTTTCTGACTCAAGGCTATCTCTTTAACAGGTGCCTGCTGGGGCCAGACTAGATTTTCAGGCTCTTGCTGAGCAGAACATGACAAGTCCTGGGTGGCCTTCCATTTAATCATGGGACTTGTTGTCAGCTGTCCTCTGAAAAGCAAAGTTAACACCTAAATCCCTAACCTATTTTTTTAGGATTGTGAGACAATATATCTCACACCACCAGTCCCCACCTCACCACAGGATCATAGTGGGAATTATGCGCATAATCATCTTAGCTCTTTGATTCATTTATGTGGTTGACAATAAAGGAAGAGAGAATTTTCTGAGTTGAAGACTCAGCCTCCTAGGGTATGTCTCAGGAAAAGCAAGTAGGGTAAGAGGTGAAATCACAACTTATCAGTCAGTGATTAAGTTGGAAAGTTTATTTCAAGGTAGAGAGATTCAGAGCTATGAAAGTTTCCCCACCCATAGAACAAGAGTCGGGCTGCACTTTTAGTATGGTTCGTCAATGGCAAATTGGAATAACCCTGGCTTCTGTGGGACCACCAGGTGGAGATTCGAAGTGACATGCGTACAATAGGTGGGAGAAAATGGCCCCCAAATATACTCTCTGTCTCTCTACCTCCCCAACTCCCAGCCACAATATGGAGCTAGGACTGTCCATTGCATTACATACTGCTTCTACCTCCAAACACAGACCTCACGAGATGTGTTTTCTCCTCGGCCGCCTGGAATGTTCACATTAGCCGACTTCACTGGGGTGGACATGTCACTCAATTGACTTGCGTGGAGCCCTTCGGTCCAGATATGACCCTGTTTTACTCCTGATTTAATGAGAATAAAATAAGCTACCCAGCACACATTTCAGAAAGATTACCTTGTCATTTATGTTTGGAACTCACTAACACAGACCAGGCAAAAAAATGAATCCTCCACCAACCCCAAAACTGCTTCCTTTACCTGGGTCAGTCAACTCTGGAGGGCTTAGCTAAGTTGAGAACTACGTATATAAATGCACTATCCGGTGGCAGTTCTGAGATCCAATTTACTAGTGCTCAAATAACTTTTTGAATAATTGGAAGTGAAGAGTTTAGGGTTACTCTGACTTCAAGAATGAATGCTATCTTTGAGCTTGGCGAGGAGTGCTTTCTCAGGGATGACATGCGAAGTATTAAGAACTCACCTGTTATAACAGACTCAGCCCCATGTCGGCGAGGCTGCCAGCTTCTGACACCCAGTGTGTCACACAGCAAACAGCCCTGTCACTTCTGTGGTGACTTCACTAGGCCTGGGATACAGAAAACCTGACGTAATTTTCATTCTGTGATCTGACTCATTGTAACATGGTTATTGTCCTATACAGGAAGTAGAGAACCCGGGGTCCCATCTCCATCCCAGAGGCCAGGTGGGGCTAGCTGCTATGTTCAATGTCCCATGGGTTGAGCTTTTATCTGTTAATTGCTGTAGATGGTCTAGCTTCTCTTAGAGAGCCTGTGATAGAGAGGTTGCCACATTATTTTCGGAGGCCACTCAGTCTATTTTTGAGTTTCCCAAAAGATGGATATTGTGATATTGTGATATTCCAACTGTTTCTTCCGAGTTTAAAGAGTCATGAAATATGTGACCTAAGCCCCAGTCACTTCTGAGCCCGGTACCAGCTCCAAGGAGAAAGCCTCTTGTCTCGGTAACTGTGTCTGTCTGCTTGTGGGGAGGCGCAGAGGACAGGCCTGCCTGCGTGAACACAAACTGCACCCAATCCCACGCCACTGAGACCTTTCCTTCCCCAGGGAACCGTGTCCCAGGGAAGGGAGGCGACCAATTCATCTCACGCTCCATCCTTTCATTTTTGAAGATCCCATTCATTGGCACAATTTGATACTCTTACTCTGCTCTGTGTCTGGATTTTTTCCTTAAACATATGAGAAATGAAAGCAGGGTCTCCCCAAGCCCTCATCTCACTGAAAGAAAATTCCATATGCAAAACCTTGAGAGATTAGTTAGGAAGTTGTTATTCATTGTTTAAAGGTGTTTTTTTTCTTTTCAATTAAGTCTCTACAAAAGATTATTTTAGGTATCCAGATCCTCTACTATAATTTTTAAATGTTCCCCTTAAAAATGTAATTTCTAATAACTGTTTAAGAAAAGGTCTATTATATTTAGGTTGTGATACAACTAAAATGATATTTCTCTGAACTTAACAGCCCAACCAAGCAATAACACAGCCACAATAAAGCAGAAGTAAAACGTGCCTTCATTTCCAACTTCTATGCTCTTAGGTTAAATGTGACTCTCCCAGCATTAGGGAAGAACACCGATAAACATTAATTAGTGTATTGGCTGGCAATGAACAGGGGCCATGGAATGGTGACTAAACAGAGCAAAAAGAGAAAAATCCCTTTTTAAGTGTCTGTGATGACTTTGCTCTGGAATCCTGACTGTAAGCCTGGGCACAGTATAGATTAACTCAAAGAAGTCAAAAGAAGAGGAACACATACGAGGAGAAAGTGTGAAAGAGATTTATGGGCGAAGACCCACAGAACAAAATACTGGCCACATAGGTTACTCAAGCAGGAGTCCAGGCTTGGAAGTGACAGCTCAATAATTGAAGAATGCAGGAGGGAGAAGAATCGTTTAAGGGGGTAGAGAAAAGGTTAAGTAGAGGCAATGAAATGGAATAAAATGCCCTTGTTTATGTATTTAAAAGACCCTCAGAGACAATCTTCAGAATTCCAGATTAGCTGAGTCATCGGAGTGGGCTTTCAAACGCAAAATGATCAAAACGCCTCGCCATAAACCCTCGAAATGATTGTGTGTGCAGCTCAGAAAGGAAAAAGTAGAGAATAAAAATTCTGGTGAGACACCCGGGAAATCTTTCCATGTCCAGATGGTGAGACATACTAGGTCATGAAGGTGGTCCCTGAGGGAAGCGACAACCACAGTGAAGCTCTTAAAAAGCAGGCTGCCCAGAGCCACGGAAAATGCAGAGGGAGCGCCCGCATCTGTTAAAGAGACGGAAGCAGACACAGCGATATCCGTCCTCTGTCCCCTCCTCCAAACCCCGAGTCCTCTCCGTCCCTGCTAGTGGCACTGGCATTTTCCCAGCACCAGGCTCTTTCATCTCTGCACAGGCCAGCAGTTGCCAGCTCCAGCGTCATGTAGTGCATTTTTTGGTTATTTCCCTCTTTCCCATTATTACCTTTTTCAGAGCATGCATTACCTCCCTCACAGAAATGACTCAGAGGAATTTTGAATTCTTTCTCTGTTCCCAGTATCTCACCTTCCTACTCATTTTTCATATCAATATCAGATTTATTCTCCTAAAGTACAATTTTGATTATGTCACCTCCTTATTTAAAAAAAAACAACTTTTTCTTACTAGAAACATTCCAGCTAATAAATCATGAAGGTATGATAGAATATCACCACTTTGCAGTCCTTAATGAAATAATGTATGTGGGCATTGATCATCAACCTAAAATTATTAGGTTAGAAGCTGAAAGGGAGTTTAAATCATGAAAGTTTCAGGCTGACCACACTTGAACCCACTGATCAATTTTAGCATCAAAGAGAAAGAGAGAAAGAGAGAGAGAGAGAGAGAGAGAGAAAGAAACAACCTGATGGAAGCACACAATTTAACTTATGAAGAATTCTTGCCAATAAATCAAAACTGAATCTAATTAAATACCTAGCTATAACTACTAGTATGCAGAAAATGTGGGGGACAGAGAACTATGTTAAACAAACCCCTGGTGGTATAAATTGTATGGATGATACAGATCTTTTCACTGTTAAATGAGAACGTGGAATCCAGTCCATTTACCATTTGTGTGTCTGTCTGTCTGTCTATCAGTGAGCTCAAATCATTTAAGAATTTTGTGTCCACTGAGGAAAAGAAAAGCTCTTTGAGCTCTAGACAATGAATTTATATGTTTCTGGGTTGACCTTGACCTGTGGCTAAAACTATAAGTTCTCTGTATGTGTGTATGTCTGTAATTCAGGAAGATGCCCACTTACTGTTTTTGAGTAGCAAATGTTTTCTTACCTACAAAAGATTTAATAAATTAGACTATAATAAATCTTAAGTTAAAGGAGCTCTGCTTATATTGACTCAGAGAGATAATATTTCCAAAATACAAAGAAAATGAGAAAATTGAACTTGTAAAATTTAAAATGTGTTGGACTTTTAAGCAAAGCAAATGTACAATACAATCAATCAGCTTAAGAATATTTTGATATAAGAATACAAATTCATGCAATTAAGATAATCTTTGGTTTAATAATTCCAGTTCAAGAAAGAAAAAAATCTGCTATGTGTTTTCCCAAATGTAGTCAACATGGAATACAAGTGGACATTTTGTTGTTATCAGATTAAACTTTGTTTTCTCATAAAGTAGTTAATCCAAACTCTCTAAATGTTTTATATTATTTATCAAGAAAAAACTAATATACTTTTACATAATACTTAAGACTATGAAAATATTAATTTGTGTTCAATTAGAGTTTTTATTCTGAAAAATTTTATATCATCAGTAGTCATATTTTATAATGTGTCAGTTTAAGCATAATCCAAGCCCCCTACATAACATAAAACCTTGGACTAAGGTTACGTTGCGTTGATTAATGAACAATTTTTAAGATGGCTACATATTGATGATTATAGATGATTAAACATAATTATAAGTGTACACACCTTTGCTTCTATGTTTACATGGTGTGGGATACCTATATTTTTGAGTCAAATTAACAAATTTGTTGGGTTTTTATTTTTCTGTAAGAATGTGCAGAAGGGAAGTAAGTGGTTGTAAAAAATTGTGTTATGTTTATGCATGAGCTTTGTTAATCTGCTAAAACGCTTGTATATGACAGATAGTTCTTATTTATTTACCTCCCAGTTTCTCTGTGAAATATGTTAGCTGCTTTGATAAAGTTCTAATTGTTATGGGTTTTGAGGCTATTCAGGGGAAAACGGTGGCAGAGACAAAGTGATGGACTGTGTTTTTCTTTATCAAGATAAAAATAGTTTTTTCTTAAAGGGTCTGGTTGTTCCAGAATTTAAAACCTGAAAAGGATAGTGAGAGCTAGACCATGCATGGATACAGTAAGGTGTAGAAGGTTTATAGAAAATACACTCATCTCTACTCTTATACTGCAGAATTAGCAGCTGTCAACATTTTTCTCACATTTGCTTCTAGCCCATGTTTCTTTAATACATGTAAACCTTACTGAAGCAGAGACCCTGTTAAGTATCATGCCAAGTTCCCCTTTCTTCCCTTTCCCTCCAGGTAAATGGTGGGCTGGGTCTGAGGTGTAAACGTCTAGCTGAGCACCGTCCACTAGAAATATAGTGTGAGCAAACACATGGAATTTTAAAGGCCTAGTAGCCACATTTTAAAAAGTAAAAAGACACAGGTGAATTAAATTTTAACAATAATATATTTTAAATTAAAATATAATTTCAATAAATACTCAAATCAAAACAGTGTTAATAAGCTATTTTTACTTTAAAAAATACCTAGTCTTCAAAATTACTGTGTAGTTTATACTTACAGAACACCTCAATTCGGATGAACTGCAATCCAAGTGTTCCATAGCCACATATGGCTAGAGGCTGGCACATATACGTGTGTTTACACACACGCGCGCACACACACACAAATATATGCATCCAGAATATACAGTGCTGTTTCTACATTGTGAGTTTAAATTTACGTTAAGTGGTTCCCTGCTGGTATCTCTCTCTACTTTTCTTTCTTTAACATTATAAATTTAAGACCTATTTGTGATGATGTATGTCAATCAAATTAATATATTTAAACTGCCCTATTATATGCCGTCGTGTGAATAGAAAGCATTTTATTTATTCATTCCCCCCACTGACATGCTTTTTATGGATAAAATGCAATGAACATCATTGTACCTATTCACGACCTCCTAATTTTGCTGAGTAGGAGAGAGCTGCTGAGAGAAATTAAATAACTTCCCCAGTGTCACAAAGGGATATACTATATAATTGCCGACCTAAAGAAATTACAGTATAAGAGATTTTCATTTAGGAGGTAAAATAATCAAAATCACTTGAATAATTTTTCCAAGTTATAGAGCTCTGCCTTCGCCCAGCTACCCCAATTTAGCAGAAGGTGAGAGGGTGACAATGCTGAACTTTATGTGAGCCCTGGGCTTTGACAGTCAAGAAATCTTCCCACTCCTTTATAGATTAGGAAATGGCTAACCGCTGACCTGGCATATTCCAAGCCAAGAACATCCTCACCCGTGAATCCCGTAAGACTTCCTGTACATCACGACTCTTTCATTTACTTGTCTCTATAAAGCCCAGCTTTTCTGGCTCACCTTTGAGATGTTCCTTATGAATAAATGTTATCCCTATGGCAATAGCCTAAATATAACCATCTCCTTATAGTACATTCGTCTTTCACGGTTTGGGTGCTGTGTCTTGGACAGGCTCACGCGCCCTGCCTTCAGATCCTCATTCATGCCATCCAGGACAAGAGGCCTTCTGGGGCTCATTAAACTTTGTTCCTGACTGTGGTCTGGGGCCCAGCAGTGAGTCTAGCTACTTGTGCCTGCTCTGTGACTTTGCCTATTGGCAGTACGGCAAGGATTTGACTTGGCTTCCTCTTGAGTATTCACTTGGTTTCTGGTTCTGGCTTTTGGTTTCATGGTCTGACCATTTGGTGATCTCCATAAAGGGATAAGTGGTTTATAGAAACATTTCTCTGGGGTGTGAGATAACAGATAATCTGGCTTTTCAGTCCTTTCTGTTTACTTGTCTACCTGTCCATACCGAGCTCAAATAAATTAAAGATTCATACCCACTGTGAAGAGAACAACTCTTTGAAGTGGACCAGTGAGTTGTGTAATTAAGTGTTTATGCTTGACTCATGGCTGAAATTTTAGAACTGAAGCTATAAAATCTCTCTATGCCCACATGATTATGAATCTAAGAAGAGGCTTTTGCTTCTCATTGTATCAGTGTATAATATTTCTTTACCTCAAGATGGTATTACTAAATTAGATTATAAAATTTCTTAAGGGAGCTCTATTCTGATAGCTTAATGATAAATTAGCACTTATATAAATTGAATATTTCTATAATTCCCAGAAATTAAGGAAATTAAATCTTAAATACTTCCAGTGTGCTAGATTTAAAAATTATGTTTACAGAAACCAACTTGGATATGTTTTATAAAGTCAGGTTCACATAATTTAGACAAAGCTTTGGCAGCAAAACTAGTTTAATATTTTTGGTTTAATAAAAACAGTAATGTGTCTCTGATTTATTAGGGTTAAGAATAATATATACACAGATTTTTATTCTACTTGGGAATGTTCTGCATGAACTAATACAGGTTTACTGACTGACTAAGCTAGTATTAATAATGTTTAAGACTTAATGTTTAAAATTATAAAAAATATAAATTTGTGTTTAAATGAAATCATTATAATAACAAACTGTATTTCAACAGTAATTATGTTTTATAGTATGTCAGCAAGAAGATGGTTTCTAAGATGTTTAGGAAACTTAAACCTTAGATTTACGTTAAATTGAGTTAACATTAATTATTTCAAAGTAAGATGAAATACTGAAACACTAATACCTAAGTATAATTTTTGGTTGATGTACTTTTGCCTCTGATATTATATGTTCCGGGGTGACCGTGTACTTGAGACAATGAACAGCTCATTTTTACCACTTTGAGAAGTTATACTGTCAGGGTGTGCATAGCACTAGCAGATTGTGAGGTGTGTATTCACTAGTGTGTGAAGACTGTTCACGGTGGTCGGCCTCTCGGTTTTCTATGTGGAGTGGAAGTTACTGCAGTTAAATCACATGTATGAGTGAGACTTTCCCAGAAGCAGAGGTAGCAGGGAGGTAAATCGTTGTATATAACATGTGCCGGGTGTGTTTCTGTTTATATGATGCGGACCCCAGCCTGCAGTGTCCACGACATTATGGCTGAGACACGGGACAAATTCACACGGACTACCAAGTCCTCTGGAGTAAAAGGGAAGGCATGACCACTCTCTGAGTGAGAGAGGGCCTGCGACCCCTGCCTGGACAGGCTTTTATTGTCTTTCTGGGTACATTGTATCTAGGATGGTCCTCATTTACACATTGAGGATGGTCCTCATTTACTGTGCACAGTTTCGAATTAGGTGGTTACCTTTTACAGATAACAAATGAGAGGATGTTGCTAATTACATCAAGAAAGAAGGATATTTGCAAATGTAAAGGGAAAAGTGGTTGAACTGGTTACACTCATCCTTGGAAGGTTTAGCATGGGTTTTAGGAAATTACTTTAAAGATCTGCAGTAAACGTTTGTTGCCTTAATTCAGGTTGAGGGAGTTTGAGCAAAAAGCAAGTCTCAAAGAGGCCTAGGTACAATGCAGGCCTGATTCCCTGAGGGAGAACCTATCCCTGGACGTGGGTCCTGTGTCGCTTTCCACTGGCCTTTCCGAGTGGGAGCTGGGTCCACGCCAGGCAGAACAGTCTCCTATATTTATTTATATATAAATATATATACATACATACACACACACACACATACATGTTTATAGGTAATTATATATATGTATATATATTCTGTTTATAGGTAAATATATGTGTACATACACAACCTTTTGATTTAAGGTAAAATGACTGGTAGGACAAATCCTGTAGGACAAAACCTGAATGGATCTAGAAAGCTCATGGAAAGGTAACTTTACTTACCACGGTCAACGCCAGCCAAGGTTTGATGGGTTTATCCATAGGATTTTCGAGATGAGCTTGTGTTTGCAGTTATCTGCTTTACTAAAAGACTGTAAAAAGTATTGACTTTCTGAGTAACCTGATAGAATGAAGAATAATGTTATTCTTCTTGAATAAAAGAAGGACTGACAATGTTGAACTTTAACGCTCTCCCCTTTATGTTCTAGAAAGTGGTAAGCACAGGTTCTAAGATAAGAACAGGCTCCATCCTCCTCTTTCCAGCCCCATAAGACGCACTTGTGTACCTGCCTCTGTACATCCCAGAGTTTCTTCCTCATCTCCTTCCTCATCTCACGGGGCTACAATCCTTAAATTAGGTGACCTTGAAAATTTAATAAATATAGCAAGAAATGCATGTAAAAGAAAAAAAGGTGACAACATGGTCTATTTTGTGATGACTTTTATGGAAATAAGCTTTGGCAAATATGAAGGTGAGGAGTGAAAGGGGAAGTTTGGCCAACTAGCAGCCTCCAAGAAAACCAAACTCTTTTCCGTCATGTACCACCCCCGGGGGAGATCAAAATGCGCCAGAAACAAAGAAATTATTACTGAATTTCCAACACCAAATCCGACATATTTGAAAATAGCTGAAATAGCTCCAAGGTGAGTCTTTCTAATGCTGGAATTTTTGATAGAGAAAAGAAATATTAAGCTCCGAAGGGCTGATGGCCAGGGAAGACTCATCCCAGAGCATGCATGTCATGAACCAGAGAGAAGGGAACTGTGAGGAATGATCCAAGAGGAACAGTTTCCTGCCACCAAGATACAAGGTTCATGGAAAGTAGGAAGGGACAATCACAGGGTTGGGAATTACTGGTTGGTGCCTTAGGATGAATTCATAGTTGAACGTGGATTATAGGAATGTTGGTAGAAACGCTAAGTCTTAGGAGAGAAGACATAGTGCCTGGCCTTCCCGGGCATAGCCTGGGGAATTGCTGGCCTTGGAGAAGACAGCCACGTCTAACAGAAGCTGAGGGAGGATTTGGGGAGGCAGGGCATTAATGTGAGCATCCTGGTGTGGAAGAGTCAGTGATGCTACTTAGATTTCTCCAGCCCCCAAGAAGGAGCAGAGAAGTACCTTTGTGTTGGGCATAGGTGATGCAGAATGTCTTCTGGGCCCCAGGCCAGGGACTCAGATAACCAACCAGAATGGATGTAGTAGGGCCAGAAATGGATGCTGAAGACCAGGTGACATAAACTATTCTTCAGTGATGGTCAGTGAGGACAGTGTAGCAGTTGGGCCAGAGAGCCCTCAGCTGATCCTAAGACAAGAAGTCAGAATAAGTCGGCCATCTTGAAATTTATATACCATCCAGAGACAAAGGCAGAAAAATAGAGCGACTTCAGGGTTGATTCAGTGGGCACAGAATGATGCAGTTTGTAACTGGAAGGGAGTTAATGACTTTGAATTGATGATTAATTTTTTTGCCTATGTGGTGGAAATGGGTACTTACAAGCTACACTGAGTTTGGTTTTAAAAACACATCTTTGCACACCTGCATTTGTGAATGTAACATGAGAATACCTTTGGTGAATTATAGGTAGAGTGAAACTGCAAAGTATCAGGAAGGAGAGACTGTTTTTGACTGAAACAAGATTGATTACAGTATAGGAAAGACTCTCAGACCTTTCTGGAACATGTTCCTTGATAAAGGTCAAGGACAAAGAAATTTGATTTTAAGAAACAGCATGATACGAGATTCATAGAACTCTTCTCTAGGAGAGAAAGCAGAGAAGAAAAGATGGGTCACTTGGACCATATTCTAGTAGAAAATATTTCTTTGACTTTGACTCCAGGATCATTAGGAAAACTTGTACCTATGGTGGGCCTTCCTGAGGATGTCATCGAACTATAAGGGTGGTCTTAAGTGTAGGATTGGATTTCCCACATATTCTATACCAACAAGCTGGATATCTGGACTTGTAGTTCTATGGATATAAGTGTATTTGAAGGGGAAATGTGACAGAATGTTTGAAATTCAGTATAATCCTTGAAAATCTGATTGCTAGACACATGCAGATAACAGATGACAGATCTCTGGCCAAACACTCCTCCCTCCAAACATAAATAAAAGAGCAATCTAGTTTACAGACTCAACTTCTGGTTTACATTAATTATTTTCCTGAAATTAATCATCCTTGGATTTTTGTGTAAGTAGGAAAATAAATTGGTTTTGTTTTGTCTTGTTTTAGAAAACCTGAACAGATTCACACACACTGCCCTATACGTAGTGGTGGCTTCTTCCTTTAACTCGAGCCCCTTGTGTTCATTGGATCTTAATCTGTTTTACCTGCTCTTGGAAAAATCCTTCACACTGAAGTGCAGATTGCTGACACTTTTCATGGCATATCTCTTAGGGAAGGAGGAACCTTTAACAACATCAAAATCTGAAAGTGGAGAAAGAAATGCTCATAAAGAAATAGCAGGCTGCCTGCAAGTACAGGAGAGAAGTATCTGGGGACTGCAACCCTTACAGACCTGCCTGAAGCCATGCTTCCTGATTGTGACCTCATCTGTGTGTAACTTGGCTCTTATGGGAGCAAAAAAACAACAACATTCGTCTGGTTAGGTATCGAAGTCCAGCTTGGGAACGAGGAGAAAAGGTAGTGCCTTTGATGGAAGCTTGGAAATATACACCATAGGGTAAATTAAAGAGTCAACTGGTATTCACAACAGTTTCCTAACCAGAAACAAAAACTTAAGAAACAGTTCTTTGTGCTAAAAGCAGAGTAATGGGAGGGAACAGAGGTTGATGGCAGACAACCAATGATAGAACATTTCTAATGGAGCATCTTTAAAAATCTGTCGACAGACTCGCTTGAGTCATGTTCCTCGGTGCAGTCAAGGCAGGTTCTTCCGAACAGTAAATCCCATTTCTGCGTTCTCCTCCCTAATGGTGCCTTGGCTACAAGCATACAAACTTCCATGAGAAACTTGATGTGAAGAATTAATATTTACTGCAAGAGGAAGCAACCTTGGCATAACCCAGTAATGGGACAGCCATGGCCGTTTCCCAACAAGACAGAACATACAAATGAAGTCCACCGCACAGCCTCGCGGCAGAAGCTTTCGTGGAATTAGGGAGCCAGACCGCATCCTATCATCAGAACACAATGCTGGTGCCCACATCACTTTGGATATGAGCCTTCTACCCTTCTTTCTTTTCTTTCTCTCTTAAAGTTACTTCAGGAGCCTTGTTCCGTTAAAATACACTCAATTTGAGCAGCCTCTGACAAAGATAAATAAGCTCCTCATGCAGACTAATAATTTAACAACGTGAGCAAGCTAATACACTTGCCCCTTCAAACTTGTATTCTTGGATCATTTGTCTACATCGTTTGGAGGAGAGGCTGAGAGCTGTCTGGGGGAAAGATGGAGAAGGACCCTGAGACTCTCCTCCCTGTTCTGCACAGGCAGTTCTGGCCCCAGACTTTACACACTCTCAGATGAGCAAAACTTGACCATTCCCGAGGCTGACCCTCCTTAATAAGGAGTTAAATGAACATCTTATGTTTCTGGAGCATAACCCTGGGGCTTCTAAGAGGCTTTTGAAGTATTTGTCCTAACACCTAAGTTCCACCACATGAGATAAAGTCTTTGCCACTTCCTAGCTCTGTGTCTTTGGACAGTTATTTAACCTCTCTATGCCTCAGTTTCCTCACTGGTAAAATGGGAATAATAATGCTACCTACATCATAAGATTGCTATTAGATCTGAAGAAGGTAATATATTTAATGAATCTAGAATCATGCCTGACACATATTGAGCTGCATATGGGTATTGGCTATTAATAGGGCATTTATTATTATTAGGAAGAGAACTTTGGGCAATTACATTTTTCTCGATCTCCTTTTATTTCCAGAAATGTTCAGTCACCCCAGTATCAGATGTTGCCCCATACGGATTAGCATCCTAGATATCTCCTTAGCTGGCCCATGCCTTAGTTGGGCTCTAAGCCTGTAATAGACAGCCATACAGAGTGTGATATGAGAAAATCAGTAAAACTAAGCTAGACAGAAGGTGCATTGTCTTCTCGGAGCATGGAGCACTAAGATGGACATGCAGAGTGAGTAATTCTTTTATGGGTACCGGAGGAATTGGGAGAAAATTATTGGTGGCGGCAGGGTGGGGCAGAGATAGAAGGTCAAGGGACTATTAAGATTTTAAAACACTTTGGGACACATGGCAATCTTCAGAAAGCCAAATTAGAAAGTGTAAATAAAATGGAATCACCAGCCTCTGTTGGGCAGTGAGGCTGCCCACTGCACTCACTGACCTGACTTGGCTCTGGATGCCTTTTAGCTATTTTTTAAAAAGCCAAAGGATGAATGAAACACTTCCACCGTGGCGACTATCCAAATCCCAGTTCTGAATGTGGCAGCAGCATTGGAATGAGGATATTTAATTTGTGTGTCTGATCGTGATATAGAATTTCTAGAGTGTTTATCAAGAAAATTAACTGCATTATTCTTTAGTCATTTTATCAGTCTTGGATGTTATTAAATCATTGTACTTCCCAGGTAGATTAAACTCAGTGGCTTATGATTCTGTGTAGAAAAATGAACGAAAGGCAATTAACCATGCTTTGTTTCACAACAGCAATGTAGGTTTTAAAGAGAATATTTGTAAAGTGATTCTGAGTTCTTACTGCATGAATGCAAATCATGAGTATTAAAGTCAGTGAATAACACAGCTGCCTGTGATGGAGACAGTCAAGTTAAGGGTTTTAAGAAAAGTGTTTAAGGAGTTATTTCTATTCTCTTCCTTGTAGGAGCTAATTTACCCTTTGTAATACCTTGACAGGAATGCAAATGCGCTGCCCTGGGAATGCTGACTGCATAATGGTTAAGTCATTTGTGACTGTTAAATGGCTTGCATTATAGCAGGACTGATAGGTGTCAGAATTGCATTCGCCCACACATTTCCACCACACAGATTCTGCTCAGTGGACTCTTACGTATTTATCATTACAGTCTTCCTTTCTGATGAGGTGGTTCAGCCAGTTTGCCTTCAAATTCCAATTGGTATGAGTTTGTGGAAATGTAACAAGCAGGGCACATACACTAAGGGGGTGGGCCTTAGGAAAATAACAAGAAAAATGTACAGTTTTCCATGCCTGATGTCTAACTTACCTTTAGAAAGTATTAAGAGCATGCATGCACCCAGATTGTTGCGCAAGCATCTGGTCAACCTCTGGAATGGCTAAACACCAGCCAGAAAGTAGGACATACTGTACAAAGCCGATACTTGGCTAATTTTAGAAACAGGCCATCAGCAAATTTCACTAGTAAATATCGTGTTATCTCTCTTTCTATTTTATTAAGAAAAACAAATCTTCGATGCCAAAATCCTTAAACATAAAGTGTCATTATTTTTGGTAAGAGTAATAGTTTCAGTAAGACTCTCCCTTGACAGAAAACTGGGAGGACCATAAGAGAGCATAGGAGAATGTTTATCTTACTCAATTACTACTGTTACTAAATATGCACTGTGTACCAGACACAATAACAGTGCTTGAGAGACAAAAGTGAATTAAGACATGACTACAACCCTTGAAGGGATTATTGTTCCAAAAGAAAAAGAAAAAACAAGAAACCAATCAATGCAACCTCACGTGTAAGAAAAGCTACATCAACAAGAAAATCCTCTAGGTCTGAGGATGGTAACCACCTACCTGGGAGAGTTAAAGAAGTCTTCGCAAAAGGACGTACATGAGAGAGGACCTTAAAGTTTTAGAATCCACTATAAAGAAGTAAAGGAAGAAGCACTAATCTCAGTAAATGGACCTTTTTTAAAATTCAGGATTAATAATAATTCTGTCTCCCATGGCGATAAGTAACGAATACAATTAAGTTTTGGTTAATTGGGCCATGTTCTTTGATTCTTTGGAGTAAAATGACTGAGAAACAATCATATGAAGTGTGTCCAGAAAAAGTCCAGCCATTGTTAATATAAAGAGAACACTTTGTATGACATTTATGTAACCTGGCAGCCAAGGAGAGTGGACTGGAATGCACATGTATGAATAATGACAAATTCACTATACTAGTCAGTGGGGGCAGTAGACACAGTTGAGTGAGCATGTGTACTGTGTGGCTGTTGCATTTAAAATGACTAAGTGAGTAGAGCAACAAATTTGCATCAAATTTTGCATTAAGCTTGAACATTCCTCTGCAGAATCTATTAAGATGATTCAGAAGGCTGCAGCTATGGGCAACTGGTGATTGGCAGCTTCATCATGACAACGTGCTCACTCATGCATCACATCTCCTGCAGAGTTTTTTGGCAAAACATCAAATCACTCAGGTGATTCAGTCCCCCTATAGCCCCGATTTGGTGCCCTGTGACTTCTGGCTTTTCCCAAAACTAAAATCGCCTTTGAAAGGGAAGAGATTTCAGACTGTTGATGAGATTCAGGAAAATACAACAAGCAGCTGATGGTGACTGAGAACTGTGTGAGGTCCCAAGTGCCTACTTTGGAGGGGACTGAGGCATCATTGTCCTATGTACAGTGTTTCTTGTGTCTTGTAACTTCTTCAGTAGAAGTCTCTACTTTTCATAGTACATGCCTGGATGCTTTCTGGACAGACCTTGTCGTATACATGCTAAATAAGTAGAAAGTCCTTGTGCGTGTGTGTGCATGCTTCTGCACACCGTATGGCTATGGCTGGTTCCATGTTATCAAATACAGTTGATTGACCATTCACTTGACAAGTTCGTTTCAAAGACTGACCTATGGAGGCTAAGATTCAAACTTACGCTAACTGACTGCAATGGATTTATGTTCCAATATTTTATCTATAAATTTCTCACAGTTTTAAATTGAGCTTTTAATTAGAGGGGGGCTTAGAGTGATGGCTGGGAGTCGTGTTACACAATATATTAAATCCACATTATAATACTGATGATATCAAAA